>ML803124.1:241579-253862 GCA_009831015.1 Picea engelmannii
ACATAAACTATGACTCATCAAGATGTATCAACATCATCAACTATACACCTCATGTATGTGCCAACTCATCAACTACTTGTCTCAACCATGTACCCAACATGTACCTCAACCAAAATCCCTCATCAATTTCATCATCCAAATATTATTTGTAACTCTGTAATAGAACTAGTGTATATGATCACATACCTGCAAACCTTCCTTAACAAGAGAGTAGCATTTTCAACAAATTTTACTTTAGTCTCACATGACTAGTTTTGGATTAGTCAACAACCCTAACTTGAAATGATCATAATTGTACCTGTAATGAATAAAGCTCTAAAAATGGTACACAATGTTCTTCAGTGTCTTTTATGAAATTCCTTCAGATTTCACTACTTGGAACCTTTCAGAAAATGAGTTATATCAAAAATGGCATACCTTATTGAATTCTGGCTTATTCTAGAGAGTGAACTTGTAGAGCGTGCCCCGCACAAAATATTTGTTGTATGGATCTTAGAATTGTACACAGAATACTAAATATTGTATTCTAACCAATACATTTGGTTTTACTGAATTTGTATCTGTTATGAAGAAGTTATGACATTTTTACCCGAAACACTTGTTTTAGACTAGTTTCAAGACTAGCCACAAACCCTATTTTCCACGGAGTGTAACTCCAAAAATACAACGATCCACAAGATGAAATTTGTATCACAGCTTCTTGGATATGTTTCCTCAATGGCCTCCCAATTTCACAATCTGAATCATTCTAGAAAAAAAATTATTGCGAAAATGGTGAGATGACATATAAATAACATACATTTAAAAGCATCATCAAAAGAATTTATCCTCCCTTGAATTTCGGCCTTCTTTACTTCACCTTCCCTCTGAAATTCAGATTAGATATCCTTTGGTTACCTCAGTCACTTGTAGATATTCAATATGTTCAAGTGTGATTAAAATGAGAGAGTCTTGCCTCTTATTTATACTTTCATGTAGCTTCCTCAAGGGGTTACCTTTTAACCATCTTAACCCACTTTCCTTATTTTAGGGCTAACCCACTTCTAAACACTTGTCCACTTAGTAATTTCTCCATTAACTTTATTATTTAAATAATTTATTTTGCATCCTCTTTGAATTATAGTACACTCATCACTTCACTTTATTATTTAAATAATTTCTTCTTTGCAAACACTTTGACTACTTTGACTTTTTGGGGCTTCTAGATGACTCGTGAGGGTTCTCCAACTTCACATGGCCATAACTCTCTAACCGTGAGGATTTATGTGACGTTCCACATACCACCGGAAATGGCATGACATGTACTATCCGTCTAGAATAGTATTACCCACAAATATATCAAAACCCATAACATTATCCATCAAACAAACTTGGGTCCATTACCCAAACCTTTATGCTACCAGAATTTCTTCAAGGGTCGACATCAATGACAACCAACCCAATTAATCAACATCCTTATCCAAGATATACCACAATAAGTTCACTTCGGTGGGAATCTGAAATAATTTAAATAACTCTTTAATAAACATTATAAAAAAATTTACCTTCTACATGTTACATGTATATATTATCTTATAAACTACCTTCTACAATTTTTTTCATGTTCGTTATATATAGCATCATAGTAAAAAAAATAGTTGTTAGTTTTTTCAATATATTTATTTGATGCTTTGAAGTTGTTATAAATATTTTCATGTTCATTATATATAGCATCATAGTAAAAAAAATATTTGTTAGTTTTTTCAATATATGTCTTTGATGCTTTGAATTTGTTGTAAATGCTTAAATGCCTTCAAGTTGTTTTATAAATTATATTTCTATTTTATGTTTATATAACTTATGAACTTTCATATTCATGGATTTTCAAAGGATATCTAGATTGAGGCGAGATGTCGAGACAAGAGTCTCCAAAAATGTCTTGCAAACACTCTAAGCTATCCAATGGAGTAAGAGGAACCCCCTTTTTGACTGAGACTCTAAGGACGTCGGAGACCCATATCTCATCAGGGCATGGAAACTTAGGAGGGGCAACTGGTAGTGACCAAATGCAATCTAGTCAAAGGAGGAGATTATCAAATGAATCTGTGAATAGATCATCCAGAGAATGTGCTCAAAATAGTTCTATGAATGCAGCTTTCTTAGATAGGTTGCACATTAATACTCCAACATCGAAGACTGTAAGGAATACATCATGACAAGAAAATATGTTTGGTAATTTTTATTTTTATTTTGTGTATTTATATATATATATATATATATGTTTTTTTTATAATTGTTTTTTGTTTTTTGTTTATGTTAAATGATGTAATTAGTTTCAAATGTGTATGTGTAGAGGATGAGTTTATTGCAAGAGAAGATAATGAAAGACAATGTTTATCATGAATATTCCAGTGTTGGTGAAGAGGGTGAAGGTGGATTCAGGGGGCGTTATCAAGAAATAGAAGATTACACACCTACGTCCACCTATCCCTCATATGTTGGCGATGAGCTTCCTTGGGAAGGGTATACTGAAGCGATGAACCTCGAACGATGCTCAGGTGTTAAAAGCAAGCTTCAAAATGATTTGAGGTGCTTGGATCTCTCTCTCTCGAGTAAGCAAAGCTTGGAGATTGTTTTGCATTCATTGCAGAACTTTATGGATGCATATCAAAAGATGGGGGCAACAACTGATAGTTTTATCGATTTGATGAGGAGACGAAATTCGGAAGTGATGGGCCCCGATAAATGGAAAGTAGTAAAAAATAGAGTTTCAAAAGAATATGCAATTTCTATGTTCAATTTCAAAGAGGGGTCAAAGTGAAAGATGTTGAAGGTGCAATATTTTAAGCACCCCAACATAGCAGGACACCTTTATAATAGATTTTTGGAAGCGTATGGGAAGTTGTCATGGAATGATTTGGTTCCACATTACTTTTCTAGACTCTTTTATGCAGATTTTTTTATGGGCATGCACCCTGATTATACCAGCTTACCGTCCAGTTATTATGGGGTTGATAAAGGACGAACATATGATCGAAAAGGGGCATATCGAAATACAACATTACAGAAGCCTCCACGACCTTTGGTATCTCCTCCAACAAGGGAATTTGTCTCTCATTCATAGATGCAAGCTACATCAGATGTTGGATAGGAGTCCAAAAATGCAATCAGGGAAAATTTAGAATCATTTTTTTATGGTGTTGATGTTGGTTTGAACCGTCAGAGAGTTTAAGCCAATTCTCATGTCAATTTTGTTTACAAAACATATGAGGAGATAGATTCCATGTCCATAGAGGATATACGAGAGTATGAAAAACGTTATCATAATATTTTGAAGGATTTAATTCAAAATGATGAACCAAACACCTGATTGGTATGTGTTACAGTTAGTAAATTTTTCATGCATTTTTGGATAGTTTTCTTGTAGTTTTAGATACATATCATTGTATCTGTAAAAATAATTGAGTTGGTATCGTCATTCATTGCACTTTGGTCATTTGTTAAATGAATCTCTAGTAAATAGGGGACTTGATTCATCGAGCTTAAATTTGGAAGCATTGAATCAAGTATGTGCTTAAAAATATCCACTTTAGTTTTCCAAACTTCAGAACTTGTTGAATAATCAACATGCATGATTTTTATTTTTTTGTATTAATGTAAACACGGATTCTTATTATGTCTTCCACTACTCGAGAGTATTGTCCCAATTATCATTGAGAGAGTTTGAAGAGGGTGGGAGTTCACAGATATCATTGCATGTTGAAAACAAATTTAATTATATATGAAAATTGCAATGTCATTTAAATTATTAATTTAAAAGAAAAATGTCTTAAACAATATATAATTTATTGAATCTTAGGGTATGGTGGGTAAGACCGTGACTCAACCGACCATTGGAATGTCATCATCTTCTGTGGTTGATGATATTCAGTTTGGCACATCACAGGTATTACATGTTTCAAAATTTAAAACTACAATTTAATGTGTTAAAATCATTTAAATTTAATTTTCAAATGTACAAATTTGAAATGTGTTTTAAGGCAATGTGGAGAAGAGAGTGCAAGAGATTGTGATTAAGGAGGATGCATCCATACCTGAGAAGGATGCATCTATTTGGGATGATGCTTAATTAAATGTATGTACATTGCACATTAGTGAGTTTTAGTTTTTTTTATGTTGGGCTTTTTATATATAACTGTTCAATCTTATTTGTGTTGAATATGCATATTTTTTTTTCTTTTTTCAAATTTATGTTTGATAAACTTTTTAATTAATACTTTCCTATTCATAGAAGGGTTACTCAATTATTGTCTATTTAACTTCTCAACGCTTTGATCAATCATTTTGAAATATATAGAACTCCTATATAAACTTATCGTCGTCTAAAATCGTACATTCAATCTTATTTATGTTTAGATCATGATGCAAACCTAATTCTGAAATCTAGCACTTGATTATATGAGAACAGAATATAGATCCCCCACATCAAAAAGAGGGAATATTCTAAATTCACTTGGATATCGATCTTATTTAAGATTATATCATGATTCAACCCGAACTATTCTAGATTTTAAAATATGATTACATGATCTTATTCATGATCTTATTTATACATGTTTAAACTTTAGATCACGATGAAGGCAATTTTGAACTTGAGCATTTGATTATTTGAGAACAAACTCTATCCCACATTAGAAAAGGAGAAGATTCCAAATTTTCTTCAATTGCATTCATTGTCTTCTTGTCCAAGAATGGTGTAATATGGAGATGTGTTTTTTGCATACAACGAAGTGAATTCCACTATTCCATATATTCCACTGCAGAAGAGGAGATAAGTATTTTCCTTGAAGAATGGATAAGTATTTTCCTTGAAGAATGGCTTAATATGGAGATTTGTGAACTTTCTGCATGTACACAAAAGAATTTACAAGCACACAATTTTTCTCTTTAAAAATTTGCTAGATATGATCTTACTTTTTTTAGATCATGTAGGCAATGTTGAAAAAACATTTGGTTATAAAATAAAATTAAATATTTATGCAAACAAGGACTTAATATGGAGAGTAACTATTTTGGAAGTGATGCAAGGTTGGTTTTAAAAAAATGCTAAAAAGTATAATATTTAGAGAGAGCAATAATCTTATATCTGTGGAACTCCAGTTGGGTATGTTATTCTTGCTCACATGGTTATGTTAATCTTGATGATCTGCTTGGGTATGTTATTCTTTCTCATTGTTATTTAATAAAGTTAAATATCTTTAAAATATTTGCTAATAAAGTATATGCTAGTATGTGTTATTGGTTTTTCTTTTTATTGTTACAGTGATGTTTAAATTATTGGTAGAAAATGAGCACAAGGATTTTGGAATATGAAACTGTTGAATCTTAGATCTGTGGAACTCCAATTGAGTATGTTATTCTTGCTCACATGGTTATGTTAATCTTGATGATCTGCTTGGGTATGCTATTCTTTCTCATTGTTATTTAATAAAGTTAAATATCTTTAAAATATTTGCTAATAAAGTATATGCTAATATGTGTTATTGGTTTTTCTTTTTATTGTTACAGTGATGTTTAAATTATTGGTAGAAAAGGAGCACATGGATTTTGGAAGATGAAACTTCAACAGTTTTGGTATGTCAATTTTGATTTAATCACAATCTGTTTTATTTATCTAAAATGGTATGTGTACACTTTATTTGAAATATGCAGATATATTTTATTTAAAAAATTTAAATTTTAAATTTGAATTTTTATTTTATTTTTTTATTCCAAGTATGAAGAGATATATCTCAACGATGGTTTAGAGTTGAAGTTTGGAGATAAATGTTAATTACTTCTTAGTTTTTATTAGTTTTTATTAATTTTGATACCAACACCACTTAATGGTGATATCTTATTTAGATATTGACATGAAGATTGATCATACTTAGATTATATTATTACCCTATATAAGTTGATGTGTATGTATAGGCATGATTTCATGACATTAAATTAGTGTAATGTAATTTATATATGGAAAGCACTCATTACTAAGAATTGATTGGATTCATGTTATGCATAAGAGATCATGGGTTAGTAACTTTATATTGAACACAGAAGCTTACCTTATTTGATTCATTATAGTATAGAGTATTCATTATGAATATCCAATGCCATTTGAGTTAACATGTCATATGTTTTTCCTTGGGGCTTCTGTGCATGCCAATCTGGCATGCATAGAACTATTGGGAAGTGGTGTAAAAGGATTGGTAGTCATGGGAGACTAATATCATATGAACCGATATAACCTAATTATAATAATAATAATATATACTTATATTATTACCCTATATAAGTTTATGGGTATGTACAAGCATGATGTTATGACTAGACATAGTGTAATGTAATTTATATATGGAAATCACTCATTACTAAGCAGTGATTGGATTCATCTTATGCATAAGAGATCATGGGTTAGTAACTCCATATTGAACACAAAAGTTTACCTTATTTGATTTATTACTAGTATAGTGTATTAATTATGAATATCCAATGCCATTTGAGTTAACATGCCATATGTTTTTCCTTGGGGCTTATATGCATGTGTTAGGGTGCTAACCCGCACATAGGTAGAACAATATATTCGGATGTAATAAAGGTCAATATTAATAAGGCCTTTCAATAAAATAGAATAAGGCGGATGTAAGAAGACCTAATAGAAGCTTCTGCTTCTAGAAGGATCTTCCTCTAGATGTTTCTTTTTAGTATAAATAGGAGTTGAGGGTATGAGAACCCTAGCTTGGATATTATTGTAATAGAGCTCTACTCAACTAGAGGTTGCCCCCTCGAAGAGGCTCGTGAACATTGCTTTCAGATTCAAAGTGTTATTTCTGTTGTTATTCTTATATCATTTCAGTGTTATTATGGTGAATGTTCTGGTTATATTGTTGTTATTCTGCCATTACTAGCATTTTATTTCTGTTTTGCATACATTTATATTTGGCATATTACAAGTGGTATCAGAGCACTTTCCTCGGCAGAAAGCGTGGGTTAAATTTTTTTCAGGGTAGAGACGTATTCTGGCATCTTTAAGCCACAGATATCTGTCGTTACGCGCATAAACCTGTGGTTGAGGGATTCATACACGCAGGAAATACAAGTGGTACTTAAGAGCACATCTATTAGCCACCCTTGTAACCCCTGTTGGTACCCCTTCGAGTGGTAACGCATCAGACAACACCTGTGTATGGATCGGCCTAGATTACCTGAAGCCCTCTTTAGATAAATCGATCGTCTGCCTAACTGTTATAGTGTCACTGAGAACAACACTCAAGAAGATACTCTCTAGTACCTGGGTAGTCGGGTAGTATGGCTAAGGGTATGGTCTATCATCCTTAGTTAGTGCCCTGAGATATTGGATCGAGTACTACTATTGGACCCCGCATGTATATCAAAGAGCTATAGCACAAGGCAAACCCTTGTCCGTAAAACCCTTGAATACCTAACCCTTGGGGACAGAACATAAAAAAATTAAAACAGACAAGATCTCTTACCGCGCAACTGTGTTAGGGTTGCCAAGTAAATACACATTTCTTTCTGGTTAAGCATTTGGGCATTTCTTCTCTGCAATATTCTTCAGACCGATCGTTAAAAAAAAAAAAAGGTCTGGAAATTTTTTCACCATTATTTCAGCCCTATTCCATTGGATTCATCTCTTCCCCCTTATCACATTCATCCATATCATTTTTTTGGCAAACATTTTTTACCCTGCCCGCCCCTTTTCAGTTCCCCCATCCTTATGGCCCATACTTGTAGCCAAGACTTGGAATCTCGCTTCAACACCTTGCAGTCTAGTCTCATTGAGACCCAACAAGAAGTGAAACAACTCAGTGCCAATGTCACCGCCATTAATACAACCATGCAGTCCTCAATGGGTGAAATCAAACAAGACCTCACTACCCATCTTGAATCAGTCTTTTCGGCACTCTGCACCAAACTGCATATCCCTACAGATAACCCTTCCTCTTCCTCACCCCCACATACTGAAGGTGACCATTCCTCTCATTCCCATACCTTGAAAAACCATCACTTTCAACGTGACCTACGCCTTCCACGGGTGGATGTGACCAAATTTGATGGCTCAGACTCCACTGGTTGGGTAACCCAAATGGAACATTACTTCTCTTTATACAGCATTACAGATGACTTGGCCAAACTCCGGTATGGTGTTCTCCATCTAGATCAAGAACGTTGGCAATGGTGGCAATGGAGAAAAAAATCTCGTCAAGGGTATATTGCTTTGACACAATTTGTGGCAGAGCTTTATGAATGCTTTGATACTAACACCAACCATTTGGGCCATTTGAAAAAGCTGAAACAATTAGGAATAGTGGAAGACTTTATAGCTGCCTTTGAGCGCTTGGATTTTAAAATAGAGGGCATGTCTAATGCCTTTTTCTGAGAGTGTTTTATAAGCAACCTCAAGGATGAAATTCGGGCCCATGTCCTCATAGCTCGGCCTGAGAGTTGGGTGGAGGCTACCAAAAGAAATAAAGAATCACAACAGGTTGTATCTTCTCAAAACCGCAAACCCTCCTTCATCCCTCGCCCTAAACCAGTAAATTCCACTACTCCCTCTGCTCCACTAAAGATCCAAAAATTGACCCGGGCTGAAATGGATGAACGCCAACTCAAAGGCCTTTGTTATAACTGTGATGAAAAATATTTCCTGGGCCACAAGTGTAAAGAACAAAATCTTTTTATGGCCATCTCCGAGGAGATTTCGAAAGAAGATGAAGAAACTCCCTCTATGTATGAATCACCTAAATCCACTGACATAACCCCTCCCTCAGACCCTCCCGAAGTAGAACCAGTCATTTCTCTCAATTCTCTCACTGGCTTCTCCGCTCCCCAAACCCTCAAGCTAATCGGTTACATCAAACATTGGAAAGTCATCATTCTGGTTGATAGTGGCAGTGCCCATAATTTTATTCATTGCCACATTCCCCAAGAAACTCATTACTACATCCATGTCGTCAATAATTTCCAAATCATGATTGCCAATGGTGGTTCCATGAAATGTGGAGGATGTTGTGAAAATGTGTGTCTCCAAATTGGTGACTACCACCTGAAATCCCATATGTTTTCTATCGACATGGGAGGTTGTGACATTGTGTTGGGTGCAGACTGGCTAAGGACTTTGGGTCCCATTCTCATGGATTTTAAATACCTAACCATGCAATTCGACCAAGAGGACCACCAATATAAGTTCCAAGGAATCATCGCATGTTCACCTGAGATCATTAGTTCCCATCACATGGAAAATATGCTCCAAAAGGGTCATTCTGGTGTTATCGCCCAACTCCATGCCATACAAGAAACAAAGACACCTTCTGTACCGCAAGACCTCCAAGCCATCCTTTCTAAACATCAATTGGTCTTTTCCACTCCCCAAGGCCTCCCTCCTTCTCGTGGTGTTCATGATCATTCCATTCCCCTTGTACCAGGAATCCTTCCTCCCAATATTCGTCTGTATCATCACCCCTTTTCCCAAAAAAATGAAATTGAAAAAATGGTCCAGGAACTCCTTAATGCAGGCGTTATCAACCCTAGTATGAGCCCCTATTCATCTCCTATGATCATGGTCCTGAAGAAAGAAGGTTCTTGGCGAATGTGTCCTGACTTCCATGCCCTCAACAAACTTACCATCAAAGACAAATTCCCCATTCCTGTCATTGATGACCTCTTTGATGAATTGAGTGGCACCCAATTCTTCACTAAATTGGATCTTCGTTCGGGCTACCACCAGATATGTATGAAAGAGGCAGATATTCCCAAGACTGCCTTTAGAACTCATGAGGGTCACTATGAGTTTTTGGTCATGCCCTTTGGCTTGTGTAATGCCCCCTCCACCTTGCAAAGCCTCATGAATCATGTCTTCCATCCTTTTCTCTGCCATTTTGTCTTAGTTTTCTTTGATGATATCCTCATCTATAGAAAAACCTGGACATACCATCTTGCTCATGTGGATCGAGTTCTCCATCTACTCTCTCAACACCAAATTTTCCTGAAACAGTCTAAATGTGCTTTTGGCGCCTCAAAAGTAGAATACTTGGGTCATCTGGTTGGCAAAGATGGCATCAGGGTGGATCCTAAAAAGATTAAAGTTATGCAAGACTGGCCTCACCCAAAGACTCTTAAGATCTTGCATGGATTTCTAGGCTTAACAGGGTATTATTGCAAGTTTGTTAAGAATTATGGGAAGATTGCAACACCTCTCACTGCTCTCCTCAAAAAGAACTCTTTCACTTGGACTCCAGTCCCTTCTCAGGCTTTTCAAACCTTGAAGATGGTCATGTGCACCACTCCATTGCTCACCCTTCCCGATTTCACAAAGACCTTTGTGTTGGAATGTGATGCCTCAGGGAAAGGAATCGGTGTTGTCCTTATGCAAGAGGGTCGACCTTTGGCCTTTACCAGCAAGAAACTATCTGAAATAAATCTGGGCATATCCATCTATGAAAAGGAAATGTTGGCTATTATGCATGTCGTGGATCCGTGATGTCCTTATCTATTGGGGCAACGGTTCCAAATTAAGACAGACCATCAAAGATTCAAGTATTTTCTGGAACAACGCTTTTCCTCCCCAGAACAACAAAAATGGGTGACTAAACTCTTTGGATATGATTATGAGATCATTTATAAGAAATGCAAAGACAATGTGGTTGCGGATGCACTTTCCCAAAAATATGAAGATGAAGGATCCCTTTTCTCTCTTTCATTCATTGTACCAGATTGGCTCCAAGCTGTTCGCCAGGAATGGCTACAAGATCCCAAAAGTTTGCAGTTGATTCATCAATTGCAGTCCAATGCTCCAGCTTCCCCAGGGTACTCTTGGCTCCATGAGGAACTTCGATATAAAGGTCGTTTGTATTTAAGTAAACAATCAAAGCTTTAATCCACGGTACTTTCAGAGCTTCATGCTACACCCATAGCAAGGCACTCTGGGTTCACCAAAACCTATGACAGGGTCAAACGTTCCTTTTTCTGGGATGGTATGAAACAGGACATTCATAATTTTGTAGCTGAATGTGACGTGTGTCAATGCAACAAGGGAGAAACAGTCAAATATTTGGGCACACTAAAATAGTTGTCGATTCCACCTGCTATTTGGAAGGATATCTCTATGGATTTTATTACCGACTTACCCAAATCGAGAAATAAATCCGCCATCATGGTGGTTGTTGATCGTCTTTCCAAGTACGCTCATTTATGTGCCCTTCAACACCCGTTTATAACATCCATAGTGGCTCAAATATTCATTGATCAGGTCTTTAATCTTCATGGCATGCCGCACTCTATTGTTTTTTATCGTGACCCAACTTTCACAAGCAATTTTTGGCAAGAACTGTTCAAGATACAAGGCACAGAATTGCATTTCAGCACATCTTATCATCCCCAGACTGATGTCCAAACGGAAGTTGTCAACAAGTGTTTGGAAACATATTTGAGGTGTTTTGCCTCAGAAAATAAAAATCAGTGGGCTCAATGGTTACCCCTAGCTGAATGGTGGTACAACACTTCATACCATACAGCTACATGCATGACTCCTTTTGAAGCGGTATATGGACAGAAGCCACCTTCAGTTCTCTCATACTTATCGGGTGCCTCAAAGGTCCAGGCGGTTTACCTAACACTTACAGCTCGAGAGGCCATTCTCCGTACCCTCAAAGATAATTTGGTCATGGCACAGAATCGCATGAAGCAACAAGCAGATCAAGGTTTCTCTGAACGTCAATTTGCAGAAGGGGATCAGGTGTTTCTTCGACTATAACTTTACAAGCAAACTTCCCTCAAGCCCGAGCATTGTCAAAAGCTAGCACCCAAATTTTATGGTCCTTATAACGTGCTCAAGCGTGTGGGACAAGTCGCCTATTAGTTATCTTTGCCCAACCATTCGAAGCTACATCCTGTTTTTCATGTTTCATGCTTAAAGAAGGTGATTGAAGCTAAGTGCCAAATTCAAACCAACCTTCCAGAGTTAGTTGAATAAGGATCCATTTGGCTACAACCAGAAGCAGTTTTGGACCAGCGTGAGCATCGCCTACATCAGAGAACCATCAAGGAAGTGCTAGTCTAGTGGAAAGATACAACTCTAGCAGACGCCACTTGGGAACCAGCTACCATTCTGCAACAATTTCCTCATCTCAAGCCTTGAGGACAAGGTTGTTTTTAAGGGGGAAGACATGTTAGGGTCCTAACCCACACATAGGTAGAACAATATATTCGGATGTAATAAAGGTCAATATTAATAAGGCCTTTC
>ML803124.1:269309-295394 GCA_009831015.1 Picea engelmannii
CCTGATGCCCAGAGTTGTTTGTCCACTTTCTCCTAAGTCTTCCACCTGTTCATGTTTAAATCAACCCACTGGCTGAAGTTAGGATTCCAGACCTCCTCTGTCCTTATGAACCAGACTCGGTCCCTGAGTTAGAGTGATACCTCCTAGAGCCATTATCTCCATTTGATCACCCTTCATAAACAAATCGTGACATAAAACTGATGGGCGTTGGGCTCTGCTCCTGCAAGCAATCCAGGAGTGACTTCTAACGCTAATAGAAGGAAGCAACAGATACTTTGAAACATTTGTGAACCATGGTAGAGTGAAGCTTGCGAGTTTGAGGAGTTCGCGGGGGAATTGTATATCACAGAAGTTTTGAGTGCAAGATGTACATCACGGAACAAGAAGAAGAAAAGTTTGAAACTGCGAACACAGAAACCGCGGCCATAAAATTGGCTAAGTATGGAAAGCAACAACGGTCGGTCAGATTCATCGTGTGACTATATAAATGGAGATAAAGATATGTGAACCCGCCAACGCTGGAACCCACGATCATAGAAAGGAGACTAAGTATATAACCACAAAGCGATAATACATGGGAAGAAGAAAAGGGGAAAAGGACCAAGGAGTCCACGGTGGAATTGTAAATCACTGAAATTTTGAGTGCAATATGTATATCACGGAACAAGAAGCAGTAGAGTTTGAATGCACCAACCTGAAATAGTGACTAAGAATTGGATATTTCGTGAACCCGTTAACAAGAGGATCCAAAATAGGCTCACAAGGTCTCCCCATAAGACGTGAGGCCCTGACGATCAAATTGTATTGTTCAGAACATTTGAATGCATAATCTATAACACGGAAGAGGGGACGATGTCAGAACCCGGTAGTCAATTTATATATTGTGGAGGGGTGGATGCGAACTATTTTATATCAGTGTGTGCAGTTGTCACTGGTAAGAGTCACTAGTAAGATCATAACCAATGTATATTAGGAAGGACAAGAAGTTAGTGGGGACAGAAGATAGCAATAGATACTTTGAAACATTTGTGAACCATGGTAGAGTGAAGCTTGCGAGTCCGAGAAGTTCGCGGTGGAATTGTAGATCATGGAAGTTTTGAGTGCAATATGTACATCACAGAACAAGAAGAAGCAGAGTTGAAAACCACCAACCCGACAACCACAGCCATAAAATTAGATAAGTATGAAAAGCAATAGCGGTCGATCAGATTCGTCGTGTGATTATATAGATGGAGATAAATATATATCATCCCGCCAACGCTGGAACCCGTAGCCATAGAAAGGCGACCAAGTATATAACCAGAAATCCATAATACACGAGAAGAAGAAAAGGGAAAAAGGACTAAGGAGGCCGCAATGGAATTGTACATTATGAAAATTTTGAGTAGAAGACATGAACCCGGTAGTCAATTTCTATATTGTGAAGGGTCAAATGCCAACTATTTCATACCATTGTGTTCAGTTGTCACTAATAAGAGCACAACCAATCTATATTAGGAACGAGAGAAAGTTACTGGGGATAATTTGAAACATTTGTGAATTGTGGTAGAACGAAGCTTGGTGCCAACCCGAAACAGTATCCAAGAGTTGGACATTTCGTGAACCCGGAAACATGAGGAGCCAAAACAGGTTAACAAGGTCTCTACAAAAGACGTGAGGCCCCAACGTTCAAATTGTATCGCTCTGAACATTTGAATGCATAATATGTAACACATAAGAGCGGACGATGTCAGAATCTGGTAGTAAATTTGTATATTGCGGAGGGTGTGATGCCAATTGTTTTGTACCTCTGTGTCCAGTTGTCACTATTAAGAGCTAATTTAGTATTGAAAATAATGTTTTTAGATATTGTTAGATAGTTGATAGGGATTACCATCCGTAAACAATGGCAATCTTCACCTCACCAACCCTGGAATCTGTGTGTAAATTTCTATATTGTGGAACTGGGAGCATTGTTTGGAAGACAAGGAACAATAGAAGTGCAATGTTGAGTCAGTTGGCCCGCAGGTCTGCTTGAGAATTTGTATATCGCGAAATTCTGGGTGCTAATTGTAGGGAACGAAACAATGGAGGCCCAATTTTGAGCCCGCCCACCCCAGAACCCGGGATCCAAAAAGTGGCTAGGTATGGAATGTGAAATCCGTACATGGTATATTAAATATCATGTCCATACTTTATAGTCCCATAATACAAGGGAAGAAAAAAAGGGGAAAAGGACGAAGGAGTCCGTAGTGGAATCTTAGATCACAGAAATTTTGAGTGGAAGATGTATATCACGGAACAACAAGCAGCAAAGTTTGAAAGCACCAACCTGGCAACCGCGGGCATAATATTCACTAAGTATGAAAAGGAACAACAGGCAGTCCAATTCTCCAGGCCGACATTGGAATTCGTGATCATAGAAAGGCGATTGAGTATATAACTAGAAAGCGATAATACACGGGAACAAGACAAGGGAAAAAGGACTAAGTATCTCGCAGAAGAACATCTAGTGTTTGCTTAGTAATGCAAATCCTTTCGAACCCCTGTTGAGTTCTCACCAGTTAAGGCATAAATTGCATATCAAGGAAGCATCTTTTGTACCACTGTATCCCATTTTCACTAGTAAGAGAATAGTTGATGTATATCAGGAAGGATGTGAGGTTGTTGGGGATGGAAGGTAACGACAGATACTTTGAACGAAGTTAATGTATATGAGGAACCCACAGTGGAATTGTAGATCATGTATGTTTTGAGTGCAAGATGTATATAACAGAACGATAAATAACCGAGTTCGTGAGCGCCGACACCGCAATGGTGGCCATAAAATTGGCTAAGTATGGAAAGGAACAGCGGTCAGATGGATCTGTCATGTGAGGATATAGATGGAGATGAAGACATGTCAGCCCGCCAACTCTGGAACCAGATACCATAGAAAGGCGACTAAGTATATATCCAGGAAGCAATAACAGGTGGGAAGAAGAAAAGGCCAGTTCGTATGCGCCAAACCATCAACCGCAAACATAAATTGACTAGGTATGGAAAGGAACAGTGGTCGGTCGGATTCGTCATGTGAAGATACAGATGGAGATGAAGATATGTTAGCCCGCGAACACTGCAACATCCCATCATAGAAAGACGACTAATTATAAAACCAGAAATCCATAATGGATGGGAAAAGGAAAAGGGGAAAAGGGACAAGTATCTGACAGTCGAAAAACAAATTTTTTTCCGTTTATTAATGGAAATGTTTTCGAACCCCTGTCAGGTTCTCACTAGTAAAAGCATAAATTGCAGATCACCGAATTTCTTTGGCTGCAAGATGTATATGACGGAACAAGAGACATAGGTGTTGGGTACCACAAACCCGGGGCCTGTTGGCCAGATAACTGGCTAGGTATTAGCCAAGAGAAAGGTTTGATATCTATTTCAATAGTATTCATACTAATATGTATTGATAGAGAAATTTTTCATATTTATCTGAATAGTATTCATACTAATATATATTAATGGATTGTTTATGTTTCAAATTCAAATGATCTCCCAATTTGTAGGATGCTCTTCGGTTCGCAAATTTCGTTGAAACCGCGGAAATTTTGACTGCAAGATGTATATAATGCAACAAGAAACATGAATTTGCATTGTGGTTTCAACGATATAAACTCCTTATCATATATTCATCTTGTACTCCTTTCAATGACATGAGAAAACACCAACTCTCCATAAACATTAATATCTAAATTAAATTAAATGTAATCAAAATTTGATGTGATTTAAGTAATTAAGATAGCTTCAGTTGTTCCTTTATTAATGCCAAGATTTTTGAACACCTGGTGAGTTATCAGTAGTTAAAGCATAAATTACATATCACGGAAGCTCTTTGGATGCAATATGTATATGACGAAACATGGAACATAGTTGTTTAATACGCAAACCCAAACATAATTGCTTAAGATTTGTCGAAGAAGAATTTTTTGTATGTATTCCAATAGTACTAATATTAGTATATATGCACGGATATTATCAAATAGAAGAAGCTACAATATATGAAAGATATTGAACATGAACATTGCGTTAACACTTGAGTTGTCTTCTTGTAACTCATTAATTCATTCTATTTATGGGACCCGAAGAATGGAAGCAGGACGGGTCCTCCAAAATAAAATTAAAACAAATAGCATAGATTGGAAAATACTATTAAAAAATAAACTGGAATTATTCTATATTCAAATAAGATGGGTTACAAAATACAACTGATATTATTTTCCACAACGATTGTGATTCCGCCTGCCGCTGACCAATAAAAAATATGTACATTGATGAAGCTTGCTCACAGTTTTCTTGACGTGCAAACCCTTTATTCGAAAAAAAACGAGTTGAATATCAATTTCGGGTCTTGTACTTATTTGCTACTAGCAACTACATCTATCCCAATTTTTTGAATAGCTTGTCTCTTCCAAATATGGCCTTATTGCAATGGATGGTTATTCAACATTCTATTCTTTTTCAAGTATTAATTTCCCTCTGTCGTCGAAAACTTGGGGTTTAAGGTGCTTTCCTTGCAATGTTCCTGACCCTTGACATCCGAGACAACTTAGAAATGTGATTCAAGCCGATTTCAAAGTGGAGGGAGCCATTTTGTCACAATAGCTATGGGACGGTAAAAAATCCAAGTATGTTGTGACTGTTATTCTCCATGTATTCGATCATCTGTTTGGTTGAAAAGGCTGCCTGAAGATTTGTATGTTGAACTTCTTTGCTTTATTACAGTAAATTGGAAAAAACGTCCAACCCAGCTGCAAAATGTTAATCTGTTGAGTTACATCACTTCTTCGGGTAGCACAGGTCTGGAAAGTGTATCAAATGCTGCAGAACACATCAGCACGGGTCTGGAAAGTGTATCAAATGTTGCAAATCGCATCAGAATATAACTTTCCTCATAGCGGTGGCAGATATGGAGGCCCACAGAAAGGTATGGAATGTTCATAGGTGATGCCAAATATGTGGAGTCTGTAACTACATCCAGAGGAAACCGAACAAACTTTGACAAAGAACATGGCTTTATGTCAAGTCGATTACCACACCCACAAGTAGCTCAACAAACTTTGAAATATAAACTTTTGTAGTGATAATATGTCGTTTTATCCACCCATACAGTTTATGTTGCCCACCTATGGTTACATTCACAAATGGAGTAATATTTCACGTCATTTACGAACATCACGGTCCATTTTTCAAGCCACGGTAAGTGCACTGCCCCTGAGGAAGAAATATTCTTGTGGGATCTGCAGAATTCAATACACTTTCCAAATCTGTGTTGTTGGAAGAAACTATATACTTCAACAAAGAACTATTTTGCACATGACCTGAAAATCCATTACAACTCCCAGCAAGAAAACAAATAAGTTCAACAAACAAATCTCCAAGAAGCCTTTTCAACCAATCAAAGCATCGAACACAAGGAGAACACCAACCAAAAGATATTTTTTCTTCTATTTTCCTCCTCTCCAAGTTTTTGTTGGATAACAAAGTTTTTTTTTTACTCAAAGCTCACGTCACATAAAACCAGTCTCTCTTCTTCCATCTAGGCCTCAATCGCATCTCTAAGTTGTCTTACATGTCCATGACCAGGAACATTAGAATGAAGGCACCCTAAAGCGCAACTCTTTGATGGTAGAGAGAAATAGAAATAAGTATTTAAAAGCAACGTTGGATGATCTTCCATAGATTTTGTGTTAATTTGTTCTAATGACAAATGTTCTCAATCTTTTCTTTTATTAATGCCAATCTTTTCAAATGTGTACGTTGAATAGTGACTAATAGCATGTATTAACATTCCCATATCCAAGCAGATTCTCAAATCTGACATCTAAGATATGCACAATATTAAAGAGGTACATGACGTCAAGGCCTCTTTGGGTGACACGTTCCTGGACTATGCTAAAGCCTTTAAGAAAACTAAAAGAGCCTAAAAAAAAAAAAAATCAAATTCAAAATGCAGGCAAAAGAAATTACCAGATCCCATAATATTCGCATGTATATTCATTTTAATGGGAGATTTCCTTGAGATTTTCTCTTATTAAAGACATTATTTTTGAACCTGTCTGGTTGGTTGTGACTTTTGAAAGCATAATTAATGTCTATTGGGAACAGTGGAAGGTAGCGGGGATGGTTTTAAATTTTATGAACCCGGAAAGGCGTCCACCCGCCAAACTTTGAAAACTTAACTAAGTATGGAAAACTAGGTAGAATAGAAAAACCCATTGCAGGTAGAGGCACAGTTGTGAGTTTGAGGAGTGTTGAGTCGATTTCTAGAGCACGGAATTTTTGGGTGCAAGATGTATACATTGAACACGACATGTCATAGTTTGATAGAACCTATCCGTGAAGCCGCGTCCATAAAACTGCCTAAGTATGCAACCAAACGGCTTTCGGTCAGAAAGACCACAGAAAGGTGAGAAACTATAGAGCCAGAAACGTAGTTTACAAGAGGAAAATAAAAGGGAGAGAACAACTATATCGCTCACACAGAAAAACCTACTCTCATAACTGTGAAACCATAGCAACACATAATCCATGGAAAAAGCATCGCCAGCTATGAAATATAATTTGAGGCCGACAAACATGAAATATATTTTGAGGTCGAAAAACTATGGTTCAATGCGTAAGAGATGCAATTTACATAGACTGCATTTTTTTTGTATGTTGTTTTATCTTAATAGTATTCTATGAAGACTCCACTGCAAAAGAATGTAAGAAGAGATCCAATTGCGAATGCAGCATCCCAACATTTCAAACCCTAGGCAAACAAGAACAAGCAGCAAATAACAACCTCGTTAAGAAGCACCAAAAGGCCCAACTGCAGGCACAGGGCCCGAACCCTGCAAAGTTGAATCAAACAACAATAAACAACATACAACAAAGAAGGAAGCAAACAACAACCACTCCATGAGGAATGACACAGTTCCAATCACGATTGCAGAACCCCAAACGTACAAACTGCAACAACACAAACAAGCAAGCAAGAACAACATCAACACACAAATAAGAAATTACTGGAGATGAAAAAAGAAAGCATGAACCAATGAACCAGGCAAACAAGAATAAGCAGCAAACAAGAACCGAGTTAAGAAGCACCAAAAGGCCCAACTGTAGGCGTACGACCCCAAGCCTGCAAAGTCGAATCAAACAACAATAAACAGCATGCAGCGAAGAAATAAGCAAGCAACAACCACTCCATAAGGAATGACGTAGTTCCAATCGCGATTGCAGAACCCCAAACGTGCAAACTGCAACAACACGAACATGCAAGCAAGAACGAAAACAACATGCAAATAAGAAATCAAGGGAGATGCAAAAAATAAGCATGAACCAGTGAACCAACAATGCCGCTGAAGCATATAAATTTTAAAAACGGAAGAAAATGTATTGTAACAAGCCTATTAAGCAACCATTCAATGCTACCAAGGTTGTTAGGTAAAAATTTAAGTCTGTCAGAAATGCTCTGTAAACATTTCATAACATAATGCAATGTGGCAGGTCTCTGACATATCCCAAAAAAATTATTATATTTTTTGTAACAATAGTTCGAACACTAGAGAATGTATTCGAAGGCCAAACTTGGATATGCCAACATATCAAACATTGCAAGAAATTTACCTAGCATAAAATACTAAACCAAACATTCGAACTAATACTATCATTAATCTACCTTTGACGAATGCATAACAAAATATATGATTCAAAAAGACCATATACGATCAAATACTTTGGCTATGCCAACATATATAACATTGGGAATAGTGAAGCTGGCAATAAGACCTCCAATCCCTTTTCCAATCAGATCATGACAAATATGGTACCTTTTTTATATAAAAATCGATGTTTTCATTTCCTTGGTTCCAACAATAGATAATATGAAAATATTTGTGGTCAAAGGACAAACTAATATGAAGTCAACGACTTATCGATCGCTATAGTCCCTCTATGCCTACGGTAGGGACTAATAATAATAATAATATATACTTATATTATTACCCTATATATAATTATAATAATAATATATATGTATATTATTACCCTATATAAGTTGATGGGTATGTACAGACATGATGTTATGACTAAACATTAGTGTAATGTAATATATATGGACAGCACTCGTTACTAACCAGTGATTGGATTCATGTTATGCATAAGAGATCGTGGGTTATTAACTCCATATTGAACACAAAAGATTACCTTTCTTGATTCATTACTATTATAGTGTATTCATTATAAGGAATTTGTATGATGTTTCAATTATATAGGGAATTACTAAAAATGCATATATTTATTTTGATACATATATCATACATCAACATAGAAATTTTTTACATAATTGTACATCTAAACAAAAAATAGATTGAATTCTAAAACATCAATGATTAATTCAAATAAAAAATAATGTTTGTGAGGGAAATTATCTAACCCGTGGACATATGCATTGACCTGCAACCAAATCTCTTGTTCAAGTCGATGTGTTATCTTAGTGCACATCACTCTTTAGAAGGATATGTACTAAGATATTCCTCAACTTGAACATGCTCGAGGGAAATGTGTTAGATTTTATTTTTCATCCCTTTTGCAGTATAGATATTCAAGGCAAGAAATGCTCTTATTTACATATTATATAAAGAATACATGGGTAATTGATCAATCAATATATTGTTGCAACTTAGTATTGGTATATATAATCACACATATGATGTTCAATTAGATTAAATAATATCCTAAATATTTTACCGTAAAAAATAATGTTTTTCACATAATCACTACACATATATAACAATTCTCCCTTGTGCATCTCCACTATTTCTCATACCAAGCATCTAGGGTTTGTCTACTTTTTTCTATGGATTTTTTTATATTTTTCATTCAAGTTGAAATACAGATACATTTTTAAGATTCCTCAGAGAGATATCATGATTCTTAACATATCGTTTATACTAAAATTAACCATAATTAATGGACTATCATATATTATATTCATACAAAATATTATCCTATATACTATATCCTATCAACTTAAAACAAATAAGTGTTTAGTGAAAACAAAATTAGAGCATATGACATATCATATATTGTATGCTCTCAATTTATACATGTATATCAATAAAAAATAGAACAATACTCTATTTTTTTATGCAAACTCGTGTTGTTATTTCTCTTGGTCAAGCCATAAGCATCATAGGTTTCAAAGATTCAAATATTTGTTTTACTAATTAAAATACTAGAATATACAATATGCCAATGCTTACCATGAGCATGCAAAGGAATGTGAAACCGATGTTCTTGATGATCGATATTGCATTAAATATTTGAATCAATAGAAAGATTGGCATGCCTTATAACCCTCTAGTGTAATTGCTACAACCCTGAAACCTTTTAGGTTTAGAAAATAAAATAAAAACCAACACAAGAATAAAAAGAAAAACCACATATGATTGATATATATATCAGCCTAAGCATTACAAAAATAGATCCTATATAGATTGTCTACGCTGTTACTCTAGCAAAATAGGAAAACATCAATACTATATTGTAATGGCTACAACCTTAAACACTCTAGGTCTACAAGTTGGTTCTACTAAAAACAAATGCCAGTACTAAAATAACAAGACAACCCATATGACAATAATGGACTGTAATGGCTACAACCTTAAACACTCTAGGTCTACAAATTGGTTCTACTAAAAAACAAAATGCCAGTACTAAAATAACAAGAAAACTCATATGACAATAATGGAGTGTTTTATTGAAGGATAACACTCCAAGAGAATCCAACCCTAGACCTACACTTTCAGATCCAAAACTATAGTATGAAATTGATTACCCTAAGATGAACCAAAATTGTAAATGACTTGAAGTCACAATGGAAGGGAGAGGTGTTTAAGAGAAAAATATAATTGGAAATGTAAATAATAAATTTATAATTAAATTTTAAAATTGAGCTAGTACATAGATGATACCCTAGAACTAGGCATGATTTCTTCCACGTCTCCATGTGGGTAAGATCCAACTTCAAACCATGCCAAATATTTTGAGAATTGATCTATTAGGGTCCTAACCCACACATAGGTAAAACAATATATTCGGATGTAATAAAGGTCAATATTAATAAGGCCTTTCAATAAAATAGAATAAGGCGGATGTAAGAAGACCTAATAGAAGCTTCCTCTTCTAGAAGGATCTTCCTCTAGATGCTTCTTTTTAGTATAAATAGGAGTCGAGGGTATGAGAACCCTAGTTTGGATATTATTGTAATAAATCTCTACTCAACTGGAGGTTGCCCCCTCGAAGAGGCCCATGAACATTGCTTTCAGATTCAAAGTGTTATTTCTGTTGTTATTCTTATATCATTTCAGTGTTATTGTGGTGAATGTTCTAGTTATATTGTTGTTATTCTGCCATTACTAACATTTTATTTCTAGTATGCATACATTTTATATCTGGTATATTACAAGTGGTATCAAAGCACTTTCCTCGGCAGAAAGCGTGGGTTAAATTTTTTTCAGGGTAGAGATGTATTCCAGCGTCTTTAAGCCACAGAGATCTGTCATTACGCGCATAAACCCACAGTTTAGAGATTCATACACACAGGAAATACAAGTGGTACTTAAGCGCACATCTATTGGCCACCCTTGTAACCCTCGTTGGTACCCCTTCGAATGGTAGCGCATCAAACAACACCTGTGTACTGATCGGCCTAGATTACCTGAAGCCCTCTTTAGATAAACCGATCGACTGCCTGACTGTTATAGTGTCACTGAGAACAGCACTCGGGAAGATACTATCTAGTACCTGGGTAGTCAGGTAGTATAGATAAGGGTATGGTCTATCCTCCTTAGTTAGTGCCCTGAGATATTAGGCCGAGTACTACTGTTGGACCCCACACGTATATCAGAGAGCTATAGCACAAGGCAAACCCTTGTCTATAGAACCCTTGAATACCTAACCCTTGGGGACAGAAACATAAACAAATTAAAACAGACAAGATCTGTTGCCACGCAACTGTGTTCGGGTTGCCAAGTAAATACACATTTCTTTATGGTTAAGCATTTGGGAATTTCCTCTCTGCAGTATTCTTCAGACCGGAGAATAACTCCGTAAAAAACCAAAAAAAAAAAGTCTGGAAATGTTTTCACCATTATTTCAGACTTATTCCATTGGATTCATCTCTTCACCCTTATCACATTCATCCATATCATTTTTTTGGCAAAAACTTTTTACCCCGCCCACCCCTTTTCAGTTCCCCCATCCTCGTGGCCCATACTCGTAGCCAAGACTTCGAAGCTTGCTTCAACACCTTGCAATATGGTCTCATTGAGACCCAAAAATAAGTGAAACAACTCAGTCCCAATGTCGCCACCATCAATACAACCATGTCGTCCTCAATGGGAGAAATCAAACAAGACCTCACCACCCATCTTGAATTAGTATTTTCGGCACTCTGCACCAAACTACATATCCCTACAGATAACCCTTCCTCTTCCTCACCCCCACATACTGAAGGTGACCATTCCTCTCATTCTCATACCTTGCAGACCCATCACTTTCAACATGACCTACGCCTTCCACGAGTGGATGTGACCAAATTTGATGGCTCGGACCCCAGTGGTTGGGTAACCCAAATGGAACATTACTTCTCTTTATACAGCATTATAGATGACTTGGCCAAACTCTGGTATGGTGTTCTTCATCTAGATCAAGAATGTTGGCAATGGTGGCAATGGAGAAAACATTATCATCAAGGGTATATTGCTTGGACACAATTTGTGGCGGAGCTTTATGAACGCTTTGATACTGACACCAACCATTTGGGCCCTTTGACAAAGCTAAAAAAATTAGGAATAGTGGAATCCTTTATAGTTTCCTTTGAGCGCCTGTTTTTTAGAACAGAGGGCATGCCTGAGGCCTTTTTCCGAGAGAGTTTTATCAGCGGCCTCAAGGTTGAAATTCGGGCCCATGTCCTCATGGCTCGGCCTGAGAGTTGGGTGGAGGCTACCAAAAGAGATAAAGAATAACAATAGGTTGTATCTTCTCAAAACCGCAAACCCTCCTTCATCCCTCGCCCTAAACCAGTAAATCTCATTACTCCCTCAACTCCACTAAAGATCCAAAAATTGACTCAGGTTGAAAAGGTTGAACGCCAACTCAAAGGCCATTGTTATAACTTTGATGACAAATATTTCCCGGGCCACAAGTGTAAAGAATAAAATCTTTTTATGGCCATCTCCGAGGAGATTTCGGAAGAAGATGAAGAAACCCCCTCTATGTCTGAATCACCTGAATCCACTGACATAACCCCTCCATCAGACCCTCCCGAAGTAGAACCATTCATTTCCATCAATACTCTCACTGCCTTCTCCGCTCCCCAAACCCTCAAGCTAATCGGTTACATCAAGCATCGAAAGCTCATCATTCTGGTTGATAGTGGCAGCACCCATAATTGTATTCATCACCGCATTGCCCAAGAAACTCATTGCTACATCCATGTCATCAATAATTTCCAAATCATGATTGCCAATGGTGGTTCCATGAAATGTGGAGGGCGTTGTGAAAATGTGTGTCTCCAAATTGGTGACTACCACCTTAAATCCCATATGTTTGCTATCGACATGGGAGGTTGTGACATTGTGTTGGGTGCAGACTGGCTAAGGACTTTGGGTCCCATTCTCATGGATTTTAAAGACTTAACCATGCAATTCGACCAAGAGGAGCACAAATATAAGTTCCAAGGCATCATCATCGGTTCACCTGAGATCATTAGTTACCATTGTATGGAAAAGATTCTCAAAAAGGGTCATTCTGGTGTTATCGCCCAACTCCATGCCATATAAGAAACAGAGACACCCTCAGTATTGCAAGACCTCCAAGCCATCCTTTCTAAAAATCAATTGGTCTTTTCCACTCCCCAAGGCCTCCCTCCTTCCCGTGGTGTTCATGATCATTCCATTCCCCTTGTACCAGAAAGCCTTCCTCCCAATATTCGTCTGCATCGTCACCCCTTTTCCCAAAAAAATGAAATTGAGAAAATGGTCCAGGAACTCCTTAATGTAGGCAGTATTCGCCCTAGTACAAGCCCCTATCCATCTGCTGTGGTCATGGTCCTGAAGAAAGAAGGTTCTTGGAGAATGTGTCCTGACTTCCGTGCCCTCAACAAACTTACCATCAAAGACAAATTCCCCATTCCTGTCATTAATGACCTCCTGGATGAATTAAGTGGGGCCCAATTCTTCACTAAGCTGGATCTTCGTTCGGGCTACCACCAGATCTGTATGAAAGAGGCAGATATTCCCAAGACTGCCTTTAGAACTCATGAGGGCCACTATGAGTTTTTGGTCATGCCCTTTGGCTTGTGTAATGCCCCCTCCACCTTCCAAAGCCTCATGAATCATGTCTTCTGTCCTTTTCTCTACCATTTTGTCTTAGTTTTCTTTGATGATATCCTCATCTATAGAAAAACCTGGACATACCATCTTTCTCATGTGGATCGAGTTCTTCGTCTACTCTCTCAGCACCAACTTTTCCTGAAATACTCTAAATGTTGTTTTGGCGCCTCAGAAGTAGAATACTTGGGTCATGTGGTTGCAAAGATGGTGTCAGGGTGGATCCTAAAAAGATTGAAGCTATGCAAGACTGACCTCACCCAAAGACTCTTAAGAGCTTGCATGGATTTCTAGGCTTAAAAGGGTATTATCGCAAGTTTGTTAATAATTATGGGAAGATTGTAGCACCTCTCATTGCTCTCAAAAAGAACTCTTTCACTTGGACTCCAGTCGATGCTCAAGATTTTCAAACCTTGAAGATGGCCATGTGCACCACTCCAGTCCTCGCCCTTCCCGATTTCACAAATACCTTTGTGTTGGAATGTGATGTCTCAGGGAAAGGAATTGGTGTTGTCCTTATGCAAGAGGGTCGACCTTTGGCCTTTACCAACAAGCAACTATCTAAAATAAATCTAGGCAAATCCATCTATGAAAAGGAAATGTTGGCTATTCTACATGCCTTGGATATGTGGCATCCTTATCTATTGTGGCAACGGTTCCAAATTAAGACAGACCATCAAAGCCTCAAGTATTTTCTGGAACAACACATTTCCCCCCCAGAACAACAAAAATGGGTGACTAAACTCTTTGGATATGATTATGAGATCATTTATAAGAAAGGAAAAGACAATGTGGTTACGGATGCACTTTCCCAAAAATATGAAGATGAAGGATCCCTTTTTTCTCTTTCATTCATTGTACTAGATTAGCTCCAAGCAGTTCGTCAGGAATGGCTACAAGATCCCAAAAGTTTACAGTTGATCCAACAATTGCAGTCTAATGCTCCAGCTTCCCCAGGGTACTCTTGGCTCCATGAGGAACTTCGATACAAAGGCCATTTGTATTTGAGTAAACAATCAAAGCTTAAATCCACGGTACTTTATGAGCTTCATGCTACACCCACAGCAAGGCACTCTGGGTTCACCAAAACCTATGACAGGGTCAAACGTTCCTTTTTTCTGGGATGGTATGAAACAGGACATTCATAATTTTGTAGCTGAATGTGGCATGTGTCAAATAAATAAGGGAGAAACAGTCAAATCGTCGGGCACACTACAAGCACTCTCGATTCCACCTGTTATTTGGAAGGATATCTCTATGGATTTTATTACCGGCTTACCCAAATTGGGAAATAAATCCGTCATCATGGTGGTTGTTGATCGCCTTTCCAAGTATGCTCATTTATGTGCCCTTCAACACCCGTTTACAGCATCCACAGTGGCTCAAATCTTCATGGATCAGGTCTTCAATCTTCATGGCATGCCGCACTCTATTGTTTCTGATCGTGACCCAACTTTCAGAAGCAATTTTTGGCAAGAAATGTTCAAGATACAAGGCACAGAATTGCATGTCAGTACAACTTATCATCCCCGGACTAATGGCCAAACGGAAGTTGTCAACAAGTGTTTGGAAACATATTTGAGGTGTTTTGCCTCGGAAAAGAAAAATCAGTGGGCTCAATGGTTACTCCTAGATGAATGGTGGTACAACACTTCATACCATACAGCTACACACATGACTCCTTTTGAAGCGGTATATGGACAGAAGCCACCTTCAGTTCTCTCATACTTACCAGGTTCCTCGAAGGTCCAAGCGGATGACCTAACACTTACATCTCGAGAGGCTATTCTCTGTACCCTCAAAGAGAATTTGTTCATGACACAGAATCGCATGAAGCAACAAGCAGATCAAGGTCGCTCTGAACGTCAATTTGCAGAAGGGGATGAGGTGTTTCTTCAACTGCAACCTTACAAGCAAACTTCCCTCAAGATCGAGCATTGTCAGAAGCTAGCACCCAAATTTTATGGTCCTTATACTGTGCTCAAGCATGTGGGACAAGTCACCTATCAGTTAGCTTTGCCCGACCATTCGAAGCTACATCCTGTTTTTCATGTTTCATGCTTAAAGAAGGTGATTGGAGCTAAGTGAAAAATTCAAACCAACCTTCCAGAGTTAGCTAAAGAAGGATCCATTTGGCTACAACCAGAAGCAGTTTTGGACCAGCGTGAGCATCGCCTATGTCAGAGAACCATCAAGGAAGAGCTAGTCCAGTGGAAAGATACAACTCCAACAGACACCACTTGGGAACCAGCTACCATTCTGTAGCAATTTCTTCATCTCAAGCCTTGAGGACAAGGTTGTTTTTAAGGGAGAGTACATGTTAGGGTCCTAACCCGCACATAGGTAGAATAATATATTTGGATGTAATAAAGGTCAATATTAATAAGGCCTTCCAATAAAATTGAATAAGGCAAACGTAAGAAGACCTAATAGAAGCTTCTGCTTCTAGAAGGATCTTCCTCTAGATGTTTCTTTTTAGTATAAATAGGATTCGAGGGTAAGAGAACCCTAGCTTGGATCTTATTGTAATAGAGCTCTGCTCAACTGGAGGTTTCCCCCTCGAAGAGGCCTGTGAACATTGCTTTCAGATTCAAAGTGCTATTTCTGTTGTTATTCTTATATCATTTCAGTGTTATTGTGGTGAATGTTCTGGTTATATTGTTGTTATTCTGCCATTACAAGCATTTTATTTATGTTCTGCATACATTTTATATCTGGTATATTACATGATCCCTCTAAGTTAGTTTTGGAGGTTTCCACTAAGTCAAGTTCACGAGTAAGCAAAATGACATGTTCAAAATTGAGTGAATGAGAAATTTTGAGTTCAGTTGTATGACACCCAAACAAATCGTACAATAAGTGGGTGGCATATTGACAAAGATGTGTTAGATATTTCTAACATGTTATATCTATGAAAATATAAATGCAAGCATATATTGTGTGTATATTTGAATACACATTCTTGTAGAGCTTAAATATACTTCTCAATCTTTTACTGATTCATTTTGCATGTGTATGCATTGCATCAATCTTATCATAAATTTTAACCATTGTTCATTTCATTTCGTAAATTCTGGAATGTATACATCACTTCTTTAAAGAAATCGTAATGGTATGTCATCTTCAATTATTCGTTCATGATCGTCTTTCGACATTTTCCATTTTCTAACTTTTGTTTTTTTTCTTGATTGAACTTCTATTAACTTTATGCGCGTTGCACATACCAAATGACTATATTGACAACTTATGACATCCGACTGATAGTCTTGAAAGTGAACATGACTATCGGTTTGATGGGTTTCTTGAAAAAAATATCCTTTCAATATGATGGATCCTCTTTCATATATAAAACCGTTATCATCAAAATCTTATAATAACCTCATATTTTGCTTTGTGCATCACATCAAATAATATTTCACGTTTTAAGTGTTGTCTACAAGTGCAACCACGGCAAATACATCTCCTGCAAGTAATTTGATATGTTCCAACAAGTAGTTTGTGTTAGACTAGCACACATGCACGTGCCATTAAACTCGTCTACTATATAAATAAATTTTATATATCCAACTTACATGTACATCTACAAGTTGTTTAAATATTTAACAAATATATTTTCAAATAATTGTAACATAAAAATTACCTTCTCTAACAAGATCAGAAAATCTATCACCATCAACTGACATTATAGTTTCATTTGATTCCATCTCCTATGATATTGCAAGTGGCATTTTCTCTTTTATATTAAGTTCGTATGTCTCCAAGCTTTAACATATTTCGCATTTTTGTTTTCGCAAATCTCTATGGATTTTGTGTCCTCTATGCAAACTGAACAAAAACAAGACTCATTTCTTCTATCAAATGCAAACATATTTTGATAGCGTTTTGTTTTAACTGGATGTATTTTTCATGTCCCATGTATTGTACCAGATTTATATGGGATTGATCTATTTACATCTTGGATTCCAACATACCAAAAAAACCTGCACAAGACAAGAACTTTTTAACTTGAAATATATCAAGAAAATGATTGAAGATCATATAAATTTGATCATGTGAATAAAAATATCATGTGTACATGTATAACATGTATATATAGACACACTTGCACACATCCCTCGATGGATTAGTTTCATGGATTAACGTCAGTTTTCACCATTCAATAGATTAATCATCGGATTCAAATCGATTGGCATGAGGGTTCATCTGATACCTTTGAAGTGCTCATTTTACACATGCCCTTGCACCGTTGTACTCTCCTTTTCCATGACCAGTCTAAAAAAAATTCCAACAATGTGTAATGTTTGATTTCTTATAAAGATGACACAACCAATAGAATGATCGGGAAGATTTGAACTAACTCACACATCCATCAGACCATATCCAATGTTGATCGAATCCAATCCTGCATTCTTTCAATGAATCATAAAATTTATCAAAACAATGTTATACATAATGTGTGTCGTGTGCTCAATCATCACTTATATAAAAGTGATATTCTTTAATAGCATGATGATTGTCATTGGTGATTTCTATGTTATCAAGACTCCATTGAGCATGTCTATATAGAACGTGGAAAAATATAGTAACTTGATCAGAATGATAATATTCACTCTGTATTTCTTTTTGTCTAGTGAATGTGTAATTCTCTGCAAAATCAACTACAGACAAAATTCTCCCTGGTGGAAACACTTCACGGGATTGTTTGAATTGTAGGTCTTTCCATCAAGATCTATGTGAATGCTTTATGTATTTATAAATTTCTTCCTCAAACTTCTTCAAAAAATATATCACACAGATTTTATCTACTTTCAAACATTTTGGAAATAACATTTGAAGAATGTGGAGTCGTGATGTTGATATATTCATATCTCTTCCAATTGAATGTGATATTATAAAATGATTGACCATTGATATCAATAGGATACTTTGAGTGAAACAAACTTAGATTTCCACAACGATCACATTTCTTTCCCCCAACACATTTGTTTTGGTAAAATAATTCATCATCTTCTCTTTCACATTGAATTTCAGATATGAAAGCACAGAATGTGGAAGGAGAAGGTGACCTTGGCCATAAAGTTTTACCAAAATCAAGAAAAGTGTTGTAATGTAACTCAAATTCCACATGATAACTATAACAACAAGTGTCACGAATAGATATGGGTCTAACAAACCATGGTTTTTGTTGCACAAACGTATTGATGGAAATTTTAACTTTTTTGTGCTCTTCTTTGAACTTATTGAACAATTTTATTTGTGTCATTGGCAATATATGTTTTGGATGTTCTTCGTATTGTTTTCATGCTATTCTTTGTTGCAACACATCCCTTGTATGTGGTGAAACACGAGATTCTGTCAACCAACAATTATGGGTCGATTCTTTAGCATTTTCTACAACTTTGTCTTTGTAGGGTTGTCTAGAAATCATTGTCCAACAAGCAAGTTCATCATTTGCATTTATTTGCAATTGAAATTTTCTATGTTTGTAGAATGTTTTTCTTGAGGTTTCCATCTCTTTTGCCATGTGTTGTGTCAAACGATCTTTTATATTGCTACATGAAACAATTGTTGTTTGTATCACTCTACATGCAACACTGACATCTTTTTTTCAAGATTTTCCAAAAGCTTTTAATACACTAGTTATATTGTCAAAGACATTATGTTTCACATTTGTATCTTTTGTCGACTTTTGAATACCCAATAATGATGTAGCTTCATTTAACTTTCTCGACTTTATTAGACAAAGTAAAAGTTGAGCTTGTACTATTACAGATTCATCTTTGAAAAAAGTATTATACATATTCTTAGTTCGATATCTTATATAATGCTTAGCTTCTTTCTTCCCAAATTTGTCAGTATCAACATTTTCTAATATTTCATCATCAATATTGATAGATTCTCCTGCATATTTCAATTTAAAGTTTCTATTAAGAAATAAAACCTGAACATAAATTCATTAAACTATATACAAGTGTTCATCTTGTATTATATAAATTTATGTACATACCTATAGGTGATTCAACTTCTTTTTCAATTTTGGTTTCAACGACTCCATCGACGTTATGAGACAAATCTATTTATGTTTTTTTTAAAACATCAAATCTGAATTACAATCAATTATATTAAACAATAATTTAAATTTGAATTCTATACTTTTAATATAGACAATATGTGCATGCATACCTGGTTGGACTTCTTCTTGTTGAAAATCTCTGTTTACATCATCATCGTTTCTTTCTTCAATATTTCCACGTTCTCGTTTATTTCTCCAATAATGTTCTTTCTTTTGTTCGTTATGGTGAGTTTTGTCTCGAGTGCGATCAAATTTTCTCTTGCACAAACTTTTGTTTCCCATGATTATAGCTATTTGTAAAAGTTTTTGAAAAAATCAACATTTCAGAATAGTCTCAGAAAAACTTCATTGTCACAAAAATTATTAAAAAATAATATCAATAATTTTATGTTCAACAAAGGCTTCACCTTGAAAAAATGTTCAACAAAACCTTCACTTTCAAAAAATGTTCAACAAATCCTTCACCTTGAAAAAATGTTCATAAAATCCTTTACCTTGAAAAAATGTTCAACATTTAGCTTCAATATATAAATTGTTATTCCAATAAAAACTTGAACTTCAAAAACATAAACTTTTTTTTTGCATTCAAAACATCAACTACCTTGTTCAAAACAACGAAAATGATGATTCAAAACTTTGCTTAGGTGCTCTACAAAACCATGAAACAAGCGAGTGAATTGTTTTAAATTGGTTCGACTGAAAGCGTATTTATAAGATTTGGCGCCAAGTGAAACGAATCGACGTGTCTCTTCATTGTTTTTGGCCAGCAGAATTCTCTCACCCACCTGTCGACCGAAAAATAATTGTTTCGGCTGAAAAGAGAGGAAACAGTTTATTTTTTATGGATTTCGTTACAAATATATATTTCGGCTGAAAAAAACTTCATTTCGATCAAAAACCAACGAATGGGACAGTTCGCAGGAACCTGAGAATTCCCTCTAGATTACCTAAACTTTGGAGGTTGCAGACTCCTGCAAATACTTAGAATTTAGTTTCAAAATTGATACCAGCATTTGCAAAATTGAATCTACTTTCAATGGATATAATTTGTTTTCATTTTCATTATTTTTATCGAATTTTATTTAATTTTATAAAAAAATCACTGCATAATATTTTCAGGTGACATTATGATTCAGTGAAATGAAATATCCATATCTCTAAAAATACACAGTGGAAAATTTAGAAAAATTTATATTCAGAATCCTTAAACTTTTCTTTTCAAAAGGGTATTTTTAGATTTTACTTTTAAGTAAAAATTAAGATAGATACAAGGTGGGGGAAAACATGTGTTTAAAATCTGCAACATTTTCACCTTGGTCAACTTCAAAAAATTCTAGAAATTATAATATTCATCCATTACATTCAAAATTATAGTCATAATAAAATAGAGTCTTTGTAGATTGTTGTAGTATATTTCGTTTGTCAAAAACTAAAGTTTAATAATAGATACATTGTTGGTTGGGAGGGGGGGGGGGGGATAATCCATTATCATTCCTTTCATGTTTAAGGAACATGTTGTTAAACAATTTCCAAATTGACATATCAAATCTCAATAAAAATAATTTGAAAAATAGTCAGTGGAAAGCTAACAAAATTCTTCACAAGTTTTGTTTTTACTGTAAAGTGAAATTCTAAATAAAAAAAATACTTTTGTATACCGGAAGTTGAAGAACTTGTGAAAATATAGCTTTTTTTTTCTCATAAAACAAGCAAAATAGACATCCATCTTCATGATTTTACCCATATGTATTATTAAAGAAGCCCTGATCTTTGTAATTGTACTTTTATGTGGAGGTATAAGTTGGCACTTGAATTACTTGTTATTCCTACGTAAGATTTTCATATTATAAGGATGCTTGGTTAGTGACATGAAGATCGTACCCTTTTTAGCAAGCTTGAAGCACTTAATAAATTTATAATTGACCTTGATTGAATCGATTTGACAAGTTATCAGTGATGATAAAATTAGATCTCTATCTGAGACTAAGAATAGTACTTATTCTCTTATGGTTCTATTCTATTCCTTAGATAAATTGCATTGAATTTTTGTATGAAGTGTGATTAAGTGTCTTAGATATTTTATCGCATTAAGAAGAATTAATTGATGAGTATGGATGACAAATTTAGACTCGGACTGCAGCTTTATTGGATTAATGCGTTGTAGATACCTCCTTTTTCCTCAAAACAGTCACCAATCCTGAGACCTTAAATGGTCAAAATCAATCGAACAAATCCTGGACTTGAGCATTGCTTATGTGTCTTGGAGGTCCTAACCATGCAGGATAGGTTGGGCGGGTAGTTCCTTATGTTACCTTTATGAGATGTGTTGATTTGTGTCGCTATTTTATGTTGATGTGTTGATTTGCGTCACTATTTTATGGTTATGTGTTGATCACGAGTCGTTATTAATTATGTTAATGTGTTGATTATGTGTCGTTATTAATCATGATGATGTGTCGATAGTGTTTCAATTAATTATGTTGTGACATTTTTAATTTTCCTAATGCCAAAAAAATGCTTACCTCTTGAACTTACTTGTTTTCATAACGGAGGGTCTGCTACACAAATCATGGATGGAACATGTCCTTTATGCCTTTGTCTGCTATCATTGACAAGCAGATTGATGCATTGAGGTCCAGAAGTAGAGTAGATCTGAAACAGGAGGAAGCAGACTTCACACCAGTCGATGTGACCATGCTCCTGCCATGGAGAATGGGGTGAGCCTGAACACTTTTGAGTTGAAGCTTGAGTGTGTTGTCTTCATCCTGAAGAATCTAGAGGGATTGTGAGTGCTACCATCGGTATAAAATTTTAATCCCTAAAAATTGAGTTATTATATTTCTATTGTTATATTCATCTTGTCCTTGTTGATTAGCTAGACCCTTCAACTATAATTGTACCCTTTGTCTCATATATATATATACACCAAGAAGACCTAGTTTTATGAGCATGTCATATTTTACATTTGTTGTATTATAAAAGGAGGTTTCTCCCTTGAAGAGGCTTGTCATTAATTATTCTCTCTTATTCTCAAGGCATGGAGTTACTTCACTTTCTCTTTTTATTCTATTTGGTTGTGTGGTGCATAACATTTGGTTTTAGAGCATACGATCCTTAAGTTTTCCTCCTTCAAACGAGTCATCTTGTTATTTTCGCTATAGTTTTTGTTTAGATAGTTTCATACCAGGAAACTTTTGGGACCCTAACTAGACATAGTGAATTACTTGTGGCCAAAATTTCAAGTTTTGATTAACTATACTTTCAAAGATATAGCCTATGGAAATTAGGGTTTTACACTAGTCCTAGAATTAGTCTCAAACAAGTCATCTTGGAATTTTTTATATAACCATTTTCTAGGATGTTTCAAATATCTAAATTTTAGGGAGACTAAGGAGACATAGCAAAGTACATGTGGTAAAATTTTCAAGTTTTGGTTCAATACACTTTTGGAAATACAAGCTATGGAAATTAGGGTTTTTTACTAGTCTTGAAACTAATCTCAAACAAGTGTTCTTGGTAAAAAAATTATATATCAAGCTACAAAATTTCAAATTGAGTGCTACCAATTCCATTGGAAGTAATACTAATCATAGTATTTCAAGTCCAAATGTCAAAAGTAGATATAAAAAATTAGACACATGGCAGTCCATACATTTTTGCTAACTTGAAAGGGACAAAAACAACAAGTTTTGGGAAAGTTACCATAACTTTATCTTGGCACATTGAAATTTGGTCAAACTTATGGCATTGGAGAGAAGACATATCATGATACTACATATCAAAATTTCGGACTTATAGGGGCTAAAATTTTAGATATACTTTAGAAGAAAATTCGGCCAACAAGATAGTCTACATACCAAGGTTTTTAAATGTATGTTAACTTGAAATTATCATAACTTTTGATTGGAAGAACTGTTTTTTGTGATTCAAAAATTGCGATAAAGAGAAAAAAGATGAGTATTATTATTTTCTCACATGGAAAATAGTTAATCAAAAACTTATGCTCCTACTTAACCCCTAGGGAACTCATACATGATTCCTATAAGGGAATACTTAGGGTACCAGGTATCCCTATTAAGGAACCAATTTAAGGAAATGGGTGATATTGTGTTGTAAAAGGTTTATTTGGCACATTTACAAGAATTGATTATAACATAATGGATAAAAATATGGAACAATTACAAAATTCCATGGAATTCATGCTTTTATGTACCCTAGATGAGAGGTTCTCTAAAGGTGATATTGTGACGCAAGGAAATCATGAAGATAGGGAGAAATAAATTGTTGAACCCCAGCCACATATGACAAGATTTTAACAAATGTGAAGAACACAAAGATTGAGTCCCATAATCATGATTATTCATTACTCCAAGATCCACATCATTGGGGGTTTAAATCAACACCAAGGAACTATTTAATTTCCAATATTGATATGAGGAAATTTAATGGTAAAGATCATATAACATGGATGTTCTAGATGGAGCAATTATTTGATCTACACCAAGTGACAACTTTACAAAAGGTAACTATTGCATCCTTGTATTTAGAACCTGATCAATTTGTTTGGTACAAATGGATTTATGAATGAAAAAATGATTCTATTGTCTCTTGGTCCATTTTTATGAATGAATTTATAGCACATTATGGGGATACTAACAAAAATACATTCTTTAGTCAATTGATAAATATTTGGCAAAGAGTTCAAATTATAGAGCACATTCAACAATTCTAAAAGTTGAGTCTCAAGGTAAAGAACATTACGAGGGATCTCTTTATGAGCACTTTAAAGGAGAGCATTCAACATGAGGTGCATCTCTTCAAACCTAAATCCTTGGAGCATGCTTTTAGTTTGGCAAGGAAAGTGGAAAGTCAAATATGGCTACTAGAAGGGTGGCCACTAACAACTACAGAGAGTGTCATGTTCCCTCTCCTAAACTCACTCAACCTACAAGGTTGACATCTCAACAAATGGATGGAAGAAGAGCAAAGGAAACATGTTTCAATTGTGACAACGAGTACAATAAAGGGCATAAATGCAGTGAGCGTAAATTATTCTACATAGATTGTGAAAAGGAAGAAGATCAAGAACCAAAACCATCACAATATATAGAACTAGAAGAGATTAATCAAACCATATCTCATTATTCATCGGTTGGCATCAACACTCCTTGGTCTAGGTGGATATTGATAGTAACCCATATCTTTCATTGACTCAAAATGATTCTCCATCTCGATAGCTTTGTTATGATTTTTTGGTATTTTATGGGTCCTAAACTTTCGGGTTCATTTTGAGGCCCTAAAAAATGTTTTATGAGAAGGTTCAAGGGCTTGTGTTTACCTTTGGAAAACCAAGGCAATGCTTCATTATTTTAATCCTTAGTTATATCTTTCCAAATAGATACTATGTACATCAAACAGAGATTGCATGTGAAATTTGTTCCCTCTTAAAGTTGATATAGAAACCAAAACCCAAATATACCTTTTAGTGTTTCAAAAACAACTTTTGGCGCTTCACCTCCTAGGGTTAGGGTTTAGGACCTTTAGGGTTATTGTTTTATGTTAAAAGGCCATCCTTTGAGCCTCTTGTAGAATATTTTTTTGAATGAGCTTAGCCACGTCCTCTCTCTCTCTCTTTAGAGACAAGCTACCACCATTCTAGCTAGTTTGTGTTCTACAATATTCTGCTATTTTATTCATTAATAGAAGTTGGGTTTTCATTGTATCATTGTGCTCTTTGTTATATTTCAGTGTGTGTTTCATTTAGATCCTTATACAATCTGGATCACTCCTCAAAATCTCAAGATGGTAGGACATATCAAAAAGAAAAAGGTAACAATGTTGATTAATTCTAGTAGTATCTATAACTCCAATAATTGCAAATTAGCCAAACTTCTCAATTTCTTTATATATCTAGAACCAAAGTTTCAGGTAATGATTGCAGATGGAGGTACCATAAATAGTTTAGGGAAGTGTCATAGTATTAAGCTCACTATGGGGGAGTATTTATTGGATATTCCCATGATTTCAATCCAAATGGGTGGTGTTGATGATGTATTAGGGGTCCAATGGTTACAATATTTGGGAACAATAACTCTTAATTTTCATAAACATTTCATGAGATTTTCCTTGGAAGGCAAGGAAATTGAACTCAGAGATCTCCAAGGGAAACCATCTAAAGTGATAAGCCTAAGAGCATGGCAAAATTGTTAAAAAGGGAACACCATGGTGTAATTTCACAATTGTGTTCACTAGATGTTCAAACATCCAGACCCTTTACTCTTGTGAATCTCCAAAAATTTGTTAAAAATAATTCCAAGGATTGATGATCTTTTTGATCAGTTGAAGGATGCGAAAGTATTTTCGAAAATAGATCTTCGATCTGGGTATCACCAAGTGAGGATAAAAGATGAAGACATCAGCAAGACTTCCTTCAGAACAAGGTATGGTCATTATGAGTTCACTATGGTGCCGTTTGGATTGTCCAACGCGCCTGCTGTCTTCATGTGCTTAATGAATGGAGTGTTCAGAAATTATCTGGACAAGTTCGTTATAGTCTTCTTGGACGATATCTTGGTGTATTCCAAGACAGAGGAAGAACACGAACAA
>ML803125.1:0-55286 GCA_009831015.1 Picea engelmannii
TTCTTTACTACAACACTAAGTGCTTTTGAAATTGAGCATATATAGTGCGTGGATACCTTTGAAACAAAAGACTTCCCTGGGTTGATAATTTATGTTTCACTTGGTTGTTTAAAATTAATTAAGCAATTATAGTGACCAACAACATCCTATTTTACCACGTTCCTAAGAGGCTTAGTTAAACCTCTACTAAAGAGAGGAATGAAACTTTTTGTTGTTGTATATTTTTTGAAAAAATGTGAACTGTGTGTTGTTCATAAACTAGTAGGTCATTAACTAACGAACAATGTTTTATCAACACTCAAGTTGTCAATGGACCCCAAGAAAACTACAACATAAACGATGGTGACACACCATGAATTGGGGGAAAGATCCCACAATAGAGAGGAAGAATCTGATGAAAGGAGAGTGGTAGAAACCCCTCTAGATTTGGCTGAAATTGTAAGAAGCCTCCTGGTAGAATTACAGAGTTGTAAGGATGACAATGAAAGGCTTATAAAAGAGAAGGAAAAGAAATATGAAATTAATGCAGTCCTACTGCAAAGATTATCATATATACAAAGCAATCTACAACATGGACCAGTGGCCAGACATGTGGACAAACATCATACAAAGTAAACCCAAAGTCCACTCGAGATAAGAAAGCATGGTCCTGAAAGTGGCCACAACATCGGGAGCACCTCAAAGAAGGCCCGACATGGAGCCAAGAGACACTCATCGGAAGAATCCTTTGGTGAGGAAACTGATAACTCCAAGGAATCTTCTAGTAGAAAAACTAGTTCGCATTCAAAGAGGAAATGAAAGAAGAGGAAACATTCCAAGAGCCATGACCCTGAAGACTTCAAGAAAGACAAACCACCCACTTTCGATGGAGAAATTAAGAAGGGGGAAGAAGCAAAAGTTTGGCTTCTTGGCTTGAAGAAGTGCTTCAAATTCCATGACTACTCTGAAAATTTAAAGGTTCAAATATCCATTTTTAACCTAATGGAAAGGCCTCCATTTGGTGGGAGGACCTTAAGAATGTGAAAGGAATCCATGAGAAGGATTTGTCATGGAAAAAATTTGAGAAATACTTCAAGAAGAAGTATCTGTCAGAGAAATACTTTTATGGGAAGACCAAGGCGTTTTATGAACTCAAGTTGGGACAACTCACAATAGATGAATATATCAACAAATTCCTTGAGCTGACAAGGTATGTGTGCTACATCAAAGATGAAAAGGTAAAGATGCAACAATTTATTAGTGAATTGCCTTAGTCCTTCTGGGATAGAATTGCATTTGATGAGCCAAAGACCTTAAAAGACACTATCCGAAAGGGAAAGTCTTTCTATGAGCAATTAAAGAATAAGACAAAACCTCATGAGGACTGGAAGAAGAAAAGTAGTTCAGGATTCAAGAAAAGGGGGTTTAAACTCTCAAGAATTAACAACTATGGGAAAGGTTCTAAGATGAGCCTTCCTACTAAAAATGTTTATCAACAAAATTTCCCCTCTCAGAATGGAAATAAACCCTTTGGAGCAGCCTCGGGTAAGACTGATAACCCAAAGAGAAAACCCTTGAAATGTTGGGGTTGTGGAGAAGAACATCTGCTGAGAGATTTCCCATATAGGAAATAGAACAATAGGAGGGTATAAAAAATTCAAGAGGCTACCATAGTCAATGACATGGCTAGGAGCATGCCACACATTTATGCAGCCTTGGATAATAGACAAGTGGACCACCAAGCTTCAGTGGTGGATATGGAGGGTATGATTGCCAACCATCTAGTTTCCATTTTAATTGATCCTGGTTCTAATTTCAGTTATGTTGCCCCTCAAACTGTTTAGAAATTTAAATTGCAACATATTAAATCATGGTTGGTACAACTAGCCACTCGAACCAAAAGAAAAGTAACATAGGTCATACCAACATGTCAATTCATTATGAGTGGATTACCCACCCAAGAAACCTTAAACATGCTTCCTTTAGGATCTTATGATCTTGTGATTGGCATGGATTGGTTGGCTGCCCATAAAACCAAGTTGGAATGTTACAATAAAACTTTGGAATCTGAAGATGAAGAAGGGATAAAGATAACCCTACAAGATATTCAAAAGCCTGTCTCAGTGAGACAAATATCATCCCTTCAAGTGAAGATGTATTGCATAAAAGGATGTCCTTTGTATGCAATAGAATTGTTGGACTCTGATGAGGACAACAAACCAATCCTAGAGGACCATACCATATTAAGAGAGTATAGATATGTGTTTCAAGAAGAGGTATCGGGTCTACCTTCAAGAAGAGATATTAACTTTTCAATAGAACTTGAACTAGGAGTGGTGCCAGTGTCTAGAACACCCTATAGAATGAGTACAACAGAGCTATTTGAGCTCAAATTATAGCTAAAGGAGATGATGGACAAGGGCTGCATTCATCCTAGTGTGTCTCCATGGGGAGAACCAGCCTTGTTTGTGAAAAATAAGGATGGAACACTCCAGTTGTGCATAGATTGTAGGCAACTCAATAAGATGACCATTAAGAAAAGTATCCCTTGCCAAGGATCAATGACTTGTTCAACCAATTGAGGGGTGCTACAATTTTCTCCGGGATTGAATTGAGGTCTGGATAACATCAGGTTCGAAGTAATGATGAAGACATCCACAAAACAACCTTAAGGACAAGATATGGTCACTATGAATTTGTGGTGGTGCCATTTGGGCTAACCAGTGTACCAACCAATTTTATGTGATTAATGAATAATGTAATCAGTAAGTTCTTAGACAGATTTGTGTTGGTTTTCATTGATGATATCTTAATCTATTCCAAGAATAGGGAAGAGAATGAAGAATATCTCAAGCTAGTACTTTAAGTACTAAGCGAACATCAACTCTATGCTAACTTTAGTAAGTGTGTATTTTTCCAGAAATAAGTCCATTACTTAGGCCATGTTATTTCTGAAGGAGTGGCAGTTGAACTTGAAAAGATCAAAGCCATTATGGATTGGCCAACCCCAAAGGATGTATCTGAAATTAGATTCTTTATGGGCCTAGCAGGATATTATAGGAGGTTCATAAACAAATTTTCCAAGATTAATTTTCCAATCACCTTCCTTCAGAAAAAGGGAGTTAAATTCCTTTGGACATCAGAATGTGAAGAGAGATTCCAAGAGCTGAAATACCTTCTAACCAATGCACATCTCTTGAAGATTGTAGACCCAAACAAGGACTTCCTTGTATGTACATATGCCTGCAAGGAAGGACTTAGAGGAGTCCTTATGCAAGAAGAACAAGTAATTTTCTACGAATCTAGAACATTGAATGAGCATGAAATCAATTATGTGACCCATGATATAGAATTGGTTGCCATAGTACATGCTTTAAATATGTGGAGGAATTACCTCCTAGGTAGTAGATTTGTGCTTATGACAGACCATAGTGGGTTGAGATATTTGTTTGATCAACCAAAACTTAATTCTAGACAAGCTAGATGGATGGCTCTCCTTAGTGAGTTTGATTTTGAAATCAAATATATCAAAGGAAAATAAAATAGGGTGGTTGATTCCCTTAATAGAAGTATGAAAGTAATTCACTTTGTAATTGTAAGCACTTGTGAAACGAACATCAAGAAAAGAGTAAAAAATGCACAAGAAACAGATGCATTTTTAAATATTGCGAAATCATACTTAGAGCAAGAGCCCATGGGGTTGAGGTACGAGGGTTATCAATTGTTGAATGATGGTTTTCTAACTTACATAGGTAGGTTGTATGTCCCAAATTGTGATGACTTGAAGAGGTTTATGATGGATGAACTACACAAAATTCCATATACTGGTCATCCTGGTTATCAAAAGATGATCACAACCACTAGGAAACTATTTTATTGGCCCGGACTGAAAAAGGACATAGTTGATTAGTTATATAAGTATCTAGAATGTCAGTAAGTTAAGGTAGAACACCAACATCCAGTAGGGATGTTGTAGCCCCTACCAATCCCAGAATGGAAATGGGAAACCATCTCCATGGATTTCATCACAGGATTACCAAAATCGATCGAATGGAATGGCGCCATCATGGTAGTGGTGGACAATTTGAGCAAGGCTTCTCACTTCCTTCCCATCAAGTCAACTTGCAAGAAAATAGATATTGCCAGTATTTTCATGAAAGAAATATTTAGACTGCATGGCATGCCTAAGGAGATCGTATCTGACACAGATAAAAATTTACTTCAATCTTCTAGAGATCTTCGTTTGTTGGTTTTGAAACTAAATTGCTATTTAGTACAACCTATCACCCTCAAAATGATGGACAAGAGGAGAGGGTAAACCAAGTGTTAGAAGACATGTTAAGGATGCATATAATGCATCAACCTAAGAGGCGGGAAGACTACCTACCATTGGTAGGGTTTTCCTACAACAATGGCTATCAAGAGTCCTTAAAGATGAGTCCATTTGAGACTTTCTATTGTAGATAGTGCAAGATTCCAATCAGATGGGATAACCGAGTGGATAAAATAACATTCGGGCCAGATATGCTGAAAGAAATGGAACAACAAGTAGTTCATATAAAGCAGAATCTGAAAGTGGCTCAGGATAGACAGTAAATCTATGCATACAGAAAGAGGACTCCTAGAGAGTTCAAAACAGGGGATCATGTGTATCTCTAAGTTAGACCCAGGAGAATCTCCTTGAGAAAGGGAGCTTGTGCCAAGCTGGCAACTCGGTATTGTGGACCCATTGAAATCTTGGATAGATTGGGGCTTGTAGCATATACACTAGCACTTCCTCCCACAATGAAGGCACATGATGTTTTCCATGCTTTGTTATTGAAGAAATATGTACATGATTCTAACCATATAATTGTCTAGTATGTTATTTAGGTGGAACCAGAGAGAGAATTCCTACCATAACCAAAATGCATAATAGATAGGAAGGAAACCCCACTCAGGAACATAACCATTGCAAAGGTCAAGGTGCAATGGAAACACTTTGGTCCACATGAAGCTACATGGGAAATGGAAGATGCCATGAAACATGCATACCCATTTTTGTTTACTTTTGTATATACAGAGCACATCGACAGATAGAAAATTGAGGACAATGTTCCTTTAAGGGGGAGGGTATTGTAATACCCCTATTTCCTCGAGGTTGTAAATATAACTATAATATGCCAAGAGACTATGGTATACTAGATATGTGTGAATTTTGGATTTGATAAACCTTTTTGTTATAAAATGTCAATGTATGTATTTTTTGTTATTAATAGAAAATGGATAGTGTTGCATAAATGTTGAAAGGGGATTTTCCAAGATAGACCATGGTTCTATAAGAGAGATGGTGAGGGGAACCAAAAATAGTTAAGATGACCACCCACCAAACCAGTACCTTACTAGATTTAATGAATCAGACCCAGAATAGTCCTCTAACCCTAAAACGAATCACCAGTCAGACTGGTAGCTGGAAGAGTCCTCCTCATGAGTTAATGAGGAGATCAGGCAAAGTACCCATCTACAAGACTTCCAGAACAGAGGTAATTTGTTGGAAGAGGCAAATCTGTGAGAAAGAAGAGTCAAAAGACCAATCTCGAGAAGAGAAAAGAGTGCTTGCAGCTCTCTGATTCGAAGAAGAACTGGGAAATAAGATCGTTCTGGGTGCAATGAAATGTTGGCAGGGTTTTATTTCCAAGATGATAAACAGGGTTGGCGAGTGAATGTGGAAGTACTCGAGTAGACCTCCTTGCTTTGTACAGAGAAAACCAGTGGCCAAGATCCTATGGGAGGAGGAGAGTAACCTCCGTCCCTGACTATCGTTGATTAAGAATAAAGAGTCTCTCTCAGAGAATCATGGTCTAGCTAGGGGTTGGATAGCAGTAAATTCGTTCAGGAGTGACTTTGTCTATGGTTGGGTGGAAACAAGCACCCCTTTCAGCAGTCACTTCATAAATTCAGGTTTTCTAATAAGTATTTTCATACTCTGTGTATTGAAATGGAAATGATGATTTAATATATTTATATGTCTATGACTAAGCTCTATATTGAATGATTAAGGTGGAAATATGTATTGTCTCTCTGTGAACCCATGCTTTCAAATGGTCTTCTGCTTGCCTCAGCTTAACAGTTAGAAGAGTTACGAGTCGTAAGTCTGCAAGGGTGTCAGGGAAGGATTTACTAGGATGCTTAAGTCCTACAGACCTCTAGAATCTACCTTCATGGAAATACTAAGTTCAAACCCTATGTAAGGAGGGTACCTCCCTCAGACCTTTCACTCATGTGACCAAGGGCTCATGGACATATCCTTAACCAATTCAAGACTAATATATTAGCGCGTAGCCCACGAGAGTTTTCGAAGGACCCATGTGATTAAGGTCTGGGAACCCTGTGTTGATGGGTCCTAGATCCATTTATCTCAACAGCAGGAACCAAACCCACCACCTAGGCCCAATTAGACTCTGCAGCGTTTAAAGTGGAATGGTTCTCCAGATTTTGCAATCTGGCCAAACTAATCGATGGGCTTTACCTTTTCTTGTGAAGGCTTTCTCCTTCGGTTCAGACATTCTCTTTTTGTATTTTCTCTTAGATGGGACTAATATAAGATAGGGCCAGTATAAACTGACCAGGAAACAAAATGGGAACAAACTTAACTACTGGAGAAGGGGCTGAGATGGGGATAACCCTTACACTCTAGCATGCAGACAATGATCGTCTACCACATGCCTAGTACTAATACGTTAACCGTGCAGGTATTCCAATTACCGACTGAGATGCAATTTATCAGAAGAAAACATGCATGTGATAAACAATGGAAAGTAAAATAATTCACTCAACTCTAATCATCAATCACATAATAAAACAACGATTAATCTTCATCATTAAAGAAAGAACTATAAAACATTGCATTAGATAACTTATCAACAGATTTAATAGCTCTTACTCGTTACTGCATCCATTCATGAGACAAAATAAGAAATAATTCTTCTCCACATCCAATCATACACACATTTGATGAAAACACAACTTTTGTCTCTGGTCCCAAAAGGACTTCTCAATTAAAGGAAGCTCCAAAATAGTTCTTAACAAAACCAAAAATGAGAGTTTCTTGCAAAAACCATCGACCTCTAACTAACTGATCAATGCTCTTATTTATAACATAAAATAACTAAAAATAACAACTAAAGCGTAGCTAATTAAAACAAAATTCACCACATGGCGTTCTCTTCTATTAGTTCTTCTAAGAGTCATCTTAAGATATCACTTAAGAGGGTGACTCTTCTCGTACTCTGATCACTTGATGAACAGATCCTCACAGGTGTTGGCATATGGGAATATATGTTGATCCATCAAGGCTGAGTGAATCTCTCTTATCTCTATCACATGTGCCCGATACTTGAATATACTGGCACTTAACTGTTGCAGCGTAGCTCGAGATTCGATCAGGTACTCCATAAACTGTCGCACCTGACCTGGTGCCATGTCTGCCACCTTTGTTATTTCTTCATCCCATGATGAGTCTTGATCAATGTGCGACTTGACTATGTCGCGGAAGTCGACAAAGTCATCGGTTGTGCCAAACTTGGGGAGTCCAATGTCTTTCATCACCCGATTAATCTTGATCCATTTTTTCTCGCACTTGGCCCATTTCTCTTGGATTTCTCAGTGAGGTTCACTTGGTCGATTTCCTTATGAAATTAAGGTTGATTTCTTTTAACACCCGAATGTTGTGTTCTTTTGTATCTCAGCCCTGTTGGATTGCACTGATGTAGTTGACTATCTCCACGGCTTGTTGTGCTTTCTAATACCACCGCTCCATATCTTTACACATTGCAAGTCCCATGAGGGTGCTTCATGGAGCTCGGCTATCCTTGTAGTGAATAGGTGCCGCTCATCTGTAAATTTGTTGTAGGCCTCCTGAAATTCACTCCTTAGGAACATCGTGGCCTATGTGGTGTCTTGATAGTATTTCACCAAGTGGCGCAAATGTTCCAATTCCTTCAGGGCAGCAACCAAGTCCTCCTCATCTATTTTGGCTCTGTCCAGGGTGGCATCTATGATTTCCATCTCTGTGCCAATGAGTTCAGAAGTCTTAGCATGCTCTGTGTTAATCAGATGTTCCTCCGTAGTGATGAGGATGGAGCGATCTAAAGTGATCCTCCTCTTCTTTGTGGTTCTATGGACAATATCCTTCCTTTTCTAGTCATAACCTATGGCATGTATGTCGGCTACTTCATCCATGGGCTCATGGATTTGTTGATCTCCCTAGGTAAGTGTATTCCCCAGACTCATGATGGTATATACTTTTTCAAGACTGGGTTCTTAAACTTCATCCCTGTGTTCTGAAGGCTCGACTTCTGTCTGTCGCTCATCGGGGCTTTGAGTACCGATTGAAATTGAGGCATCGGGGGTAGGATCGATACTTACTTGATCCTTTACCATCAGGACGTTGATTTCCTGCTATGGAGCCTCTTCCTTTTATTCACCCGACCCTGGATCGTCGCTCGGGTTGTCCACTTGAGTCTCTAGTGCATTGGGCAACTGAGTGTCGAAGACACTTTCGAATTCTTGTTCACTCTGTGGAAGCCCCTAAGTTTGAGTGTCGGGAACTGGGGAAGATGTCTTATTCGGATCCTTTTCCTCCTTGATATGTACAGGGGTTGCAAGGGATACCTTTGGGCTCTCATCAACATCGTAGATTTTTATCAGTTCGCTCAGGGGGTTTGGCACACTTTTTCTCCCTGATGTTTTGACTGTCTCTGGTTGAGTCGAAACACCTGTCGGCGATCTGGCTGGTGGCGTTGTGAATTCAAGGTCATTTAACCTGGTGATTTCATCAATGTCTATAAATTCAGGGGTGCTTGGGCCCACCTAGATTCTGTCTGGGTTATCGACAGGGGATCCTGTCGTTTCTGAGAGATTTGGGTCATCTCGCAGCTCATCAATCACACGTTGCACTTGTTGTAACATCATCAATCCACTTTCCCATGCATCTTGTGGCATAGAGAAACCTCTTTCTTGAATCGGGTTTGCCTGAGGGGCTTCTGCTGCTTCAGCCGCTATCATTTCTTCTCTAGCCCTAAGGGCCCCTTGAGTCGATTGTTCTAGGATCGTCGTCTGTTCATCCAAGCACATGGATTTGAACTTGGTCATCTTAGGGTCATCCATCCTTGCCACCACTTTGTCCTAGTCTTGGAAATTTTTGGTGAAGACCTCATCTTCGAATTTATCATGGGGGTAAGGCCATCATGATGACACTTGCAAGGTGTGCTTCAAGACTAGACCCTTTGGGTCATGTTTGCAGAAACGACCAGTCTAGAATATGAACCCTAATTGGATCAGTCTTTCTTTCTTGACCTGAGCGATATCCTTCACCATGTAGAAGCCTACATGGAAACCATAAGGGATGAACGCCCTTTTCTTATCTTTGACCAAAGTGGCGTTGTAGCCTTGCAGGATGGTCTGGTAAAATATCTCTCCCTCTACAAGCCAATTAGGGACATGTGCAGGTAGGAGGTGAGGTGCTCCGATGGCCTCGAATACCCTAATGTATGTATCATGTTCATCCAGATACCAGTGGCCGAGATTTGATATCACCTTTTTGGATGCAACTGATAGCCTCAGACACTCTTTCTTGAAAAGAATAAAATAAATGCATGCGATGAATTCATCACAAATGAGGGAGTAGTATTTTTTGTACTTGTTCTCCCATAAGACGTTGAAATATACATGGATTGGGATCTCTATGAAAGGCCATGTTAGGTTCATGTCGGAGAAGATGTTTCTGGCACACATGAAATCCAGCAAGTATGAAGCCATGTAGAAGGCTGGAGTCTCCCCTTCTTTCGGTGTCTGAGCCTGTTGTATGTAGATGCTCAATTGTTTGAAAATGATGGCTCCTCAGTTGAATCTACTCCCAGAAATAGCTACTATGTATGCTAGAGGCATACATTCCTCCAAAAATCATGAGCAGTATTTCTCCCCATACAACCAACAGATAAGAGCCATTAGAAAGATGTATGGTTCTCTTAGGTTGGTCGTTTGGTACAAGTCGGAAGTCTGATTGATGTATTTATTATCTTCTCACCACCATGAGGCCATTACCCGACCGATATCATGGTGCTCATATGAAATCAGTGTTCAGTCGCTCCTCCAGGTCTCTAAGCTTGTAATAGTTTTGCACCTCCATCGAAAGGAAAACCCCGACATAATCGCCATTGCCATCATTAATAAAAAAAAATTATGTGTGCGTGTGGTCAATGATCCACTTTAGGGTTTGTATGGAGGGGAACATTGGAGTTCTGCTTGCTACCATGTGCAGGTACAATTTTTGGATATTCTAGAAAACTTCATCGTCAAGCTTTCTCATATTGGGGTTGCTGTGCGGGATATATTCCAAGAATTCTTCCCAACTGATCTTCTTGAAGAATTCTCCCCAATGTGGGAGTACTGCCTTGGTTGGTCCTTGTGTTTGCCTCCATGTCTCCAAAGGATGGAGGTTGAGTGAAATATTTCTTGGTAGATGTCTTGATGACAGGTTCCGACCTTGGGGAAAATTCTAATTTTTTTTGCAGCTGCTGGAGAAGAGCCTTCTCCTACCTCTGGTTCCTTTAGCTTCGACGCTCTCGACGATCGCCTAGTGTTTGGATTTCTTGGAGGCATCGTTCCTACAATCAAAATAAAACCTTTAGAGATTGCATATAGAGAAACACTGGATAAAATAAAATAATATATATATATATATATATATATATATATGAAGTGAAAACATAAAATACACAGACTGGTACATACTTGTAACGCTTTCTAAACTGGTTGTTTGATACTCATGGGATCTCGAAAGATTTTGAATTGCTCGTCTCGCTTCTCTGGATGCTTTAAAACTCATTTTCATGCAGAATGGTTTCATTTTCAATGGCTCAAGAGAATTTAAACTAGGGAGGAACTTACCTTGTCGTATCAACCATTTAATTCGGGTGATGAATGGAATTCAAAATTGATCTTTCGTCAAATCTCTGCAACTTAAATTCATTGTGGGTTGACGATGAAGGCGCGGAGGGTGATGTGTTCTATTGGTAATTTCAAATGGATGGTTTTCATTCGTGCACGAAGTTGCAACTAATGCAAGATTTGGTATTAATTAACCCCTTAAAATATTAGAATCTAATTGTATCTAGCGCTAAAACGTCCCATTATGTCGCTTTCTCAGTGGGTGGATTGGGGATCGATGATGTGCTATGGATTTTTTCGTTGATATCCTTTTGCGGAAAACCTCTAACGTCGATCGATTTCATCGTACGATGCTGATGTGGAAAACTAACTCGGGGGTGTGACTTGGAAAGGTGGAACCAAAAGTGACTCGTGGTTGATCTACATCATATGGTCTTTCTAGTCTGGCAAAGACATGTGAAGTTAAAGACTAGCGACTTGATTTTCACATATTAGTTGGAGTCGATACTTTCTTCAGGTTGTGTGTTCTAAACTAAACCTCAGATCACCGATGCCAAAAAGATATTGGGGGTCGGCGATCAAGGATAAACCTGTCGTGTGTTTTTCTTTGTATTATCTTCTTCGAAACTCTCAATGCCGAAACATTTCGGGAATTAGCGATCGGGGAAAACTCTTTAGTATGATCAATATGTTTGTCGCGATTCGATACTCTCCGATTCCGATAAGTGCATCGGGTATCGGCTATCGATGATATTGTTTCTTTCTTTTTAAATGTTTACTCCCTTCGCCTTTTACCGATGCCGAAGGGGATCGGCTATCGGCGATGTCTGTCTATGATACTCCTCTTGAAACAAAACTTCCTTTCACTGATACCGGTGAAGATCAGCGCTTGACAACTGAGGCATTTTTCGATTGATTCCTTTTCACCTTTTAATTTCTTCCGATGCAAAATCTTGAGTGCGTCAAGTGAAGTGTTTTGGCTATTGATTCCTTATTTAAGTGTTAATACTTTTTAATTCATTAGGTTTTATAGAGTTGGAAAACTTGAATAACCGATAAGAGTCAAGAGAACAAGCGAAGACAAAACATTTCTCAAAAGGAAATGAAATTTAGACAGTGCAAAGATCAAGTGGTACCCAAAAAGTGGAAATTGACATAGGATTTTTAGGGTGTGTTGAGTGCTCAACAAATGGTGACTTACTGAGAGAAAGCAGAAAATCTGTTCTTTCTTCGAGCTTGGCTGATGGAAAAGCTGAGTAGGAACTTAATTGGTTTTCATCAGAGCTTATTTTACCCTTACATTTGGAATTTCCCCGGTTGATGCATCTGGGCCTGCCTGTGGCAATTTTTAACCTTTATTCCACCTTCTTTTCCTGTAACCTTGAATCACGCCCCCTTTCGACAAGAGTTTAGTAAATCATTCACTGGAACTAGGCCTTTTAGTTACCCTTTATTCATTTTCTACGGTGTTTCTCCACTGCCAGCGAGCGTCAATAGCCCTGACGGAGTCACCCCGATGTCACAGATCTTGCTATGCTACCTGCAAGCGTCCATAGCCCCGACAAATATATCTACATACCCTCTCCTACTATGAAGTCATTTTTTATAGTTGACTTTTATTTCGGTAGAATGCCCAGAGCGAGCAAGAGAGGAGGACGTCTGTTATTTGCAAGATGAGATGGTTAAGGTGAAAATTACTAGCTCTATCTTCGAGGTGCATGTAGTCCTTTCTGTCTTACCATATTTCCCTCAAGGTTTTACCAGACCACTAAACAGACACTTTCGCATTTCCCCAAACTTTTTCATCCGCGTGGGTTAGATAGAGAATCCCTCGAAACAACCACAGGTTCTTCATCGTTTCTTGTGTTTGTATGTGAGCGACGAGCTAGGAAAAGAGTTCGCTATGTCGCATGATTTGAGGTCAGCCATTGTCTTGCTAAACACAATCTTTCAAAATCTCAGAAGCACGATCACAAAAGATAAACAAAATTATAAATGTAAAAAAGATAAATCGACACATAAAAAATAAACACATTTTTTATTTGTTTTATTTTTTTAATGAAAGTATTGTTTCAGGGATTGGCCATTTGCTAGGAGAGCGTCAGATTCCCCCCTCAAATTATGTAGTCGATATGTACCTAACCCAATCTTCTTGGACACTTGGAAAGGTCCGAGACATAGATTCTGAAACTTAGAATGTTTGCCTTTAGGCTCATTTGCTCAGTCCCACTTTAGGACTGGGTCTCCTACTTCGAAATTCTTCTCTTTAGCCTGATGTTTATCAAACCACCTTTTAACTATATGTTGGTGGGATACGAAATTTGATTTATCTTTCTCCCTTTCTTCTTCCAACATGATCAAGGTGTCAATTCTTTGTTGTAAGATTGATGAGGGTTTCCCTCTGGAATCCTGAGCGAGTTGAAGGGATGGAAGATAAAGCCCATTCGGGAGAATGACTTCCTATCCATATACCAGATTGTATGGGGAATTCCCTATAGCTTCCTTGGGTGTGACTCTATTGGACCATAAAGCATTATGAAGTGAATTATGCCAATTTCTCTGGTTGTATACAACTATTTTCTTTAATATTTTTACTAGGTTCTTACTAGTTGACTCTACCACTTCGTTTCCCTAAAGATAATAGTTTGTGGAGTATCTAATTTTGATTCCTTTGTCTAGAGAAAACTCCGTTAATAGGGTGGAAGAAAAGTAAGCTACATTATCAAAAACAAGGATAGAAGGGACATCGAATCTTGTGATTAGTTGTTGTTCTATGAATTGGATTACCACCTTCTCGTTTACATGAGTCAGTGGGATGGACTTTGCCCATTTCATGAAATAATCGGTGGCGGTAAGTATATACTTATGTTGTTTTGAAGAACTCAGTGTAATTTATCCTATGATATCTAACCCCCATTGCTCAAAAGGCCTAGAAACAGTCACCGGTTGGAGTGGGGCAACTGCTCTCTTTTCCCTCCCGATGCTTATTTGACAAGTTTTGCAGTTTCTAGCGTATGTGTGAGCGTCTTTGAACAAAGTGGGCCAATAATAGCCAGCTCTCAGTATCTTATGAGTGGTGGTGTTTAATGTCCACTGACAGGGCCATCATGGAGCTCCTTCAAAACTTTTTTTGCATCTTGACATTCAAGACATCTTAACAATACCCCATCATAATTAACCTGGAAGAGTACTGAATTTATGAGGCGAAATTGTGCGGATTTTAACCAGAGAGATCTCCTTTCCTTAGGGTTTAGGTTTTCTAGGAAATTCCCATGATGTAGGAGATAAGTCAATTTCTCATACCAAGACTCTTGTCCTAGGGAAATGTATGAAGCTTCACCATGCCATAATGCCATTTCATTCTCCCATCCAGGGTCTTCATTTACTTGATCCTAAGCTTCAGCAGCCAAGTTTCATAACCCTTGTCGTTTGACTAGTTTAGCAGGTTTTATATATAGATCAAATTTTTGGACTACTACCATCCAATTTCCTCTTCTTTCCCCCATCTCTTGTTGAGAAAATAGGGAGCAGACTGCAGGGTGAGGCAAGATTACTTTGGTGTGGTTCTTGAGGATGTAAGATCTAAATTGTTTTACTGCATTGTATATCGCATAGGCTTTCTTATCTATAGTAGGGTAGTTTAGTTCGCCCCACTGGAGGTTAGTGCTAATGAATGACACCGGGGCCTCATTGTTGTCATCATCTTTCTGAGTTAATATTGCGATGAACGATTGGTGAGAGGCGAAAGTATAGAGGAAGAAATCCTTGTTGAAATCATGACTTCGCAATGCAAGGGATTGAGATAATGTAGTATTAATATTTCTGAATTCCTTCTTTCATTCATCATCCCTATTAAATTCAACATCTTTACGAATCATTTTTTGCAAGGGTTTGATAGTTTTCGCGAAATCGGGGGTGAATTTCCTCACAAAGTTGTTTTTCCCGAAGAACGATTGCATAGATTTTTTGTTGTGAGGTAATGGAAGCTGAGCTATTGCCTTAATTATTTATGGGTCTATGCAGATGTCTGCTTGAGATATAATGTGACCTAACAACTTACCTTATTCAACACCAAAAATAGTCTTCTTAGGGTTTAAGGATATGCTGTATTTTCTACACCTTTTGAAATCCTGGGTGAAATGTTGGATGTGATCTTCCCTATTCTTTGAATACACAATCACGTCATCCAAGTAGAATAATACACACTTGTTGATTAGTCCCCGAAATTCTACATCCATGGCCCTTTGGAAGGTCATTCCTGCATTGATTAACCCAAAAGGCATGTGTTTGTAAGCGAAGGTTCCCCACTTGGTTCGAAAGGTAGTTGTCTAAAAAGTTTGAGATAGGCCTTCCTTTCCTCTTTAGATATTGTCTTGCCAAGGTTTACATTTTTTGGTTTTTCCGGGGTTCTGAGAATTATGGTTTCATGCATGGGACAATAACTACCGGTTTTAGCATTTTTTGACCCCTTAAATCTTTCCTTTAATTCAAAAAGGTTTTCTAAGTTGGCTATTCCCTTCGGTATCGTGTGAGACTTTGATTTTTCGATCATTTGATTTGTATGAGGGTGATTTTTCGTTGATTGTTCCTGAAATACTTCATCGTCAATAGCCAAGTCTTTAAAATTATCCTGATTGGTCAGAAAGTTTATAATCTGTTCGTCTTCTTCAAAAACCTTCCAATTAGAAATATTGTTGGGCACCGATGGTTTGTAGAGAAGCTCTACAGTAAACCGGGAGGCTTAATAATCCTCTAGATGTGATAGCCTTGAAGAGGCAGTGGCTAGGGAATCAACAAGAATGTTCTTTTCTCTGGGAATCGTTGTAATGTTGAAAGATTCAAAATGCTCTATTAACCTTTGTACTTCCTGTTGGTAATTGTTTAGGTGTAGAGAATTGCAATGTATAGTATTTCTTACTTGTCTAACAATGATTTCAAAGTCTCCAAAAACCTTTAATTCTTGGATGTTTAGGTCTATGGATTTCTTTAACCCTTGTACTAGATCTTCATACTCTGCAGTGTTATTAGTGCATTCAAATTCTAGTGTACAGGACGGGAAATGTCGTTTACCTTTCGGATCAATGAGGATGCACCCTGCCCCATACCCTTCTTGTGATTTAGAGCCATCAAAGTATAAGGTCCAAACTTGTGGGAGAAATCTATCAGCTCCTTCTTTCCTGTCACTTTCCTCTTTTCCTTTTGTTTGTTCTATGATTTCTAACGTAGGTTCTTGACATAAGAGGGTTTCCTCCGCCACCTTCGATGATTCTTCTTGAAAAATCATTTCAGAGTTTTGAGTAAGAGGGACATCAGATGAGAGAGGGGAGAAGTTCTCGAAGTAGGAATCACATGAATAATTGCTTAGCACATGGTAATTTGTTGATGAGGGTTCGTTTAGGGTTTCTAGGTCAGTGACAGTATGTTTCAGATATCTGTCCCTATCAATTCTGATCATATTTTTGTGTCCCTTTAATGGTAGCCAAATGTGTGCCCAGTCTGTACTAAAGTATTCGTTTAACTTCTCAGACCAATCTCAGCTTAATAATAACCCATAAGATTCTGGGATATCTACTACAATTATGTCAATCACTTGCAAAAACTTAGGATGTGTCGCTATTATGATCATTACATCTTTGATTTCTCCCATGACCTGCACCTGGGTCTCGTCTAGTTGTATTACATGTTTGTCACTTTTGAGAGGGACTGCATTCAGATTTTTGAAAATAGAAAGTGGCATAACATTAGAGGATGCTCCTAAATCAACCAAACAGTTATGGAGGTTTATGTTGAAAACTTCGAATGTTAGAAGGAACGATGGGACAAAAGTTTTTCCCTTCTTATATTCAGAACATGCGCTCATAGTTGGTTTATTTCCTAGATCTGTGGGAGTTGGATTTCTTCTCTGGTCAGTGATTGTCGTAGAATTTTCTATTGATTTCAAAGCTTGTAACATGAAGTCTTTTTGTTGATGTATTCTACATATGTCCATAACTAATATATTAGCCTTTAACTTCTTCAAATATTCAACTATGTTGTAATCCAACTTGGGAAATTACCGTATATGGATGTTTATAGGGTTTCTTTGGGGAGAAAAAGGTGATTTCGGGTGATCGAGAGCTGATCTCCCCCCGTAAATTTGGGTCGTAGTAAGTTCGTTCAAGACCGGTTGACCCCTACTTCATGTTTTCATAGCTAATACTTCTACATGTGGTTCTTGAACCTCAAACAGGTCATCAGACGACATATCTAGGTCAGGGTCCCATATCAACATGGTTGTTTCTTCCGGTGGATCAATTTCCTCCTGATTGACAATATTCATATTGGAGCCACTTGATTGTTCGATCAGGGAGACTTCATCTAGAAACTGGTTGGCCATCAAATTCATGGCATGCACCCATTGAGGGCAGTCTCTTTCAGAGTGGTTTTCTTGGTGATAAGTGCAGAAAGAGTCAGATGCTACATTTCCCAGATCAATGTTTAAGTTGGTTGGGGGAGGTTCAATTGCTTTGACCAGTGGATTCCTTTTAAAGAAAGGCTTATAGCGTATTTGGCCTTGGTTTCTCTCCCCTTCACTCCTCTTCATGTCTATGATTTCGTTTGATAGATTTTTTACCATGCGTTGTGGGTCCTCTGTGTCCCCACTTCCCTTTTCAGGATCTTGTTCCATTTGTTTTCTTGGGGGTATAGTAAGAAATAGCCCTCTCCTGGGAGGAGGTTGAACTTATTTCTTAATTAAGGAGACATGGCCTTCTTTACACCCCTTCATTTGGAACTCTATCATTTTGGCTTCTTCAAAATTCTCAACCAGGGTTGGTTTGGAAACCCTTTTCACAAACATTAAAATATAAGCTAGGAGAGCATTAGCATATACTTCAATTTGCAAATCCTGAGTAGGTTTAGCTTTGGGCTGGAATTTGTTTGAGATGGTGGTAAATATTTGATTAAATTATTTGACCCTTTCCTTCGAACTCATGGAGGCGGAAAACAACCCAGCCATCAAAGCTCTCATAGTAGTTTCTTCTACAAATTTATCTAGAAATTCCTTTTGAAATTTCGTCCAACTAGTTATGGATCCTACGGGTAAGTTAAAATATCACGTGGAAGCTAAATTCTCGAAATTGTAGGGAAAAAGAATGCATTCTATGTCTTCATGTTGGACATTCATAAGTCTGATAGATAGTATGAATTTCTTGATATGGTCTTCAAGCAATCCTGAAGTCTCAGGGTCAAATTTAGGAAGTAACTTTTATGGGTGTCGAGGAAGGTTAAATACTCATCCAGGGATGGCCAAAGCATCTCTGGCTAACCAAGTTTGATTGTTTTGCAGTAGTTTTCCTCTCTCTTCGTCATGGTCATTATGATCTTCAATATCTTCAGATCCTGAGTGTTCTGAGTTAAACCCTTCTTCTTCTGAAAAATCGTCCAGCTCAGAGACGTTGCCTGCTGGCGTTTCAGGGATTAGATTAAGCGGATGTTCGATTTCGGTGAGAGAAAAATCTATTAGGTCTTCTACTGTGTGCACAAAACCATGGTCGGGGGTATAGACAAATAGTCTGCTTACTTTTTTTCTTCAAGGAAGTATCGAAGCTAAGGACATCACACCGATTTTTCGTGCATATTCTCTTGTGATTCTTCTGAATTGATTCAATTCCTTGTGAGGGAGAGCATAAGGTATGTCTGGATACAAGCGTTATTCCTCGTGTTGGGGTGAGTTACTCATTTCAGGAGTACTCAATGTGTGTGGTTTTTCTTAGGAATGACTAGCCATGCATGTGGGTTGTTTTGAATCTACAGGTTGTCTGAAATATTATGTGAAATATGTATTCAACCATTCATTCTTTAGGCCCTCCTTCTAGTGCTAGTTCTGTTGATGGGTCCTAGATCCCTTTAACTCAACAACAGGAACCAAATCCGCCACCGAGGCCCAATTAGACTCTGCAATGTTTAATAGTGGAATGGTTCTCTAGATTTTTCAATCCAGCCAAAATAATCGATGGGCTTTACGTTTTCTTGTGAAGGATTTCTCCTTCGGTTTAGATGTTCTCTTTTTGTATTTTCTTTTAGGTGGGACTGATATAAGATAGGGCCAGCATAAAATGACCAGGAAACAAAATGGGAACAAACTTAACTACTGGAGAAGGGGATGAGCTTGGGATAACCATTACACTCTAGCATACATACAATGATCATCTACCACATGCCTAGTACTAATACGCTAACCGTGCGGGTATTCCAATTACCGACTGAGATACAATTTATCAAAATAAAACATGCATGTGATAAACAATGGAAAGTAAAATAATTCACTCAACTCTAATCATCAATCACATAATAACACAACGATTAATCTTCATCATTAAAGAAAGAACTGTAAAACATTGCATCAGATAACTTATCAACAAATTTAATATCTCTTACTCGTTACTGCATCCATTCATGAGACAAAATAAGAAATAATTCTTCTCCACATCCAATCATACACGCATTTGATGAAAACACAACTTTTTTCTCTGGTCCCAAAAGGACTTCTCAATTAAAGGCAGCTTCGAAATAGTTCTTAACAAAACCAAAAATGAGAGTTTCTTGCAACAACCATCGACCTCTAACTAACCAGTCGATGCTCTTATTTATAACATAAAATTAACTAAAAATAACAACTAAAGCGCAACTAAGTAAAACAAATTTCACCACATGGCATTCTCTTCTATCAGTTATTCTAAGAGTCATCTCAAGATATCACTTAAGAGGGTGACTCTTCTCGTACTCCAACCACTTGATGAATAGATCCTAGTAGGTGTTGGCGTATGGGAATCTATGTTGTTCCATCGGGGCTGAGTGAATCTCTCTTATCTCTACCGCATGAGCCTAATACTTGACTATACTGGGACTTAACTGTTGCAACATAGCCTGATCTTTGATCGGGTGCCCCATAAACTGTCACACCTGACCTAGTGCCGTGTATGCCACCTTTGTTATTTCCTCGGTCCATGATGAGCCTTTCTCGGTGTGGGACTTGACTATGTTGCGCAAGTCAACAAAGTTATCAGGTGTGCCAAACTCGGGGAGTCCAATGTCTTTCATCACCTGATTAATCTTGATCCAGTGTTTCTCACACTTGGCCCATTTCTATTGGATTTCTCAGTGAGGTTCCTGAGCCATTTTTTCCCAATACTCAACCGATTTCCTTATGCGATCAAGGATGCTTTCTTTTAACACCCGAATGTCATGTTCTTCTGTATCTCGGCCCTATTGGACTGCACCAATGTACTCGACTCTCTCCATGACTTTCTGCACTTTCTCGTACCACTGCTCCATATCTTTTCACATCATAAGTGCCATGAGGGTGTCTTCCTAGAGCGTGACTATCCTTGTAGTGAATAGGTGACGCTTAGCTATAAATTTGTTGTAGGCCTCCTGAAATTCGCTCCTTAGGAACACCGCGGCATGTGTGGTGTCCTAATAGTATTTCGCCAAGTGGCACAAATGTTTCAATTCTTTCAGGGTAGTGACCAGCTCCTCATCATCTCTTTTGTCTCTGTCTAGGGTGGAATCTGCGATTTCCATCCCTGCACCGATGAGTTATGACGTTTTAGCTATCTCTATGTTAATCAAATGTTCCTCTGTAGTGATGAGGATGGAGCAATCTAAAGTGATCCTCCTCTTCTTTGTGGTTCTCTGGATGCTATCCTTCCTTTTCTGGTCATAAGCTATGGCATGTATGTTGGCTACTTCGTCCATGGGCTTGGGTATTTATTGATCTCCCCAGTTAAGTGTATTCCCCAGAATCTCGATGGTATATACTTGTTCAAGACTGGGTTCTTGAACTTCCTCCCTGTGTTCTGAAGTCCCGACTTTTGTCTATCACTCATTAGGGGTTTCAATACCGATTGAAATGGAGGCATCGGGGGTAGGCTCGGTACTTACTTGATCCTTAACCATCAAGACACCAATTTCCTACTGTGGAGCCTCTTCCTTTTGTTCGGTTGACCCTGGCTCGTCCTTCAGGATGTCCGCCTGAGTCTCTGGTGCATTGGGCAACTGAGTGTCTAAGACACTTTTGACTTATTGTTCACTCTGTGGAAGCCCCTGAGTTTGAGTTTCGGGAACTAGGGAAGATGTCTTCTCCGACTCCTTTTCCTCCTCGATATGTACAAGGGTCGCAAGGGATACCTCTGGGCTCTCATCATCATCATAGATTTTTATTAGTTCGCTCAAGGGGTTTGGTGTACTTGTTCTCCCTGATGTTCCAACTGTCTCTGGCTGAGTCGAAACACCTGTCAGTGATCCAATCGGCGGCGTTGTGAATTCAAGGTCGTCTAACCCGGTGATTTCATCAATGTCTATAAATTCAAGGCCGCTTGGGCCCACCTGGCTTCTTTCTGGGTTATCGACAGGGGATCTTGTCATTTCTGAGAGGTATGGGTCATATCGCAGTTGATCAATCACTCGTTGCACTTTTTATAACATGATAAATCCCCTTTCCCATGCGTCCTGTGGCATAGGGAAACCTCTTTCTTGAATCAGGACTGCCTGGGGGGCTTCTATTGCTTCGACCACTATCATTTCTTCTCTAGCCCTGAGGGCCCCTTGAGCCGATTGTTCTAGGATCATTATCTGTTCATCCAGGCTCATGGATTTGAACTTGGTCATATTAGGGTCGACCATCCTTACCACCACTTCGTCCCAATCTTGGGCATTTTTGGTGAAGACTTCATCGAATTTATCATGGGCGTAACGCCAGCAGGATGACACTTGTGAGGCATGCTTCAAGACTAGAACCTTTGGGTCATGTTTTTGGAAACGGCTGGTCTGGAATCGAAACTCCAATTGGATCAGTCCTTATTGCTTGGCATGAGTAGTGTCCTTCACCATGTAGAAGCCTACATGGAAACCATGAGGGATGAACGCCCTTTTCTTATCTTTGACCAAAGTGTTGTTGTAGCCTTGTAGGATGGTCTGGTATCATATCTCTCCCACTACAATCTATTCAGGGACATGTTCAAGTAGGGGGTGAGGTGCTACAGTGGCCCTGAATACCCTAATGTAGGTATCATGTTCATCCAGATACCAGTGGCCGACCTTTGATATCACCTTTTTGGCCGCAGTCGATAGCCTCAGACACTCTTTCTTAAAAAGAATAAAATAAATGCATGCGATGAATTCATGGCAGATGAGGGAGTAGGATTTTTTGTACTTGTTCTCCCATAAGAGGTTCAAATATAGATGGACCGGGAGCTCTATGATGTGCCATCTTAATTTCATTCCGTCGACGACGTTTCTCGCACACATGACATCCAAGAAGTATTATTCCATGTAGAAGGTTGGAGTCTCCTCTTCTTTCAACATCTGAGCTTGTTGTATGCAGATGCTCAACTGTTTGGAAATGATGGCTCCCCAGTTGAAGCCGCTCCTAGAAATGGCTACTGTGTATGCTAGAGGCATCCACGTCTCCAAAAATCTAGAGCAGCCTTTCTCCCCACACAACTGGTAGATAAGAGCCATTAGGAAGATGTATGGTTCTCTTAAGTTGGTCGTTTGGTACTAGCCAGAAGTTCGGTTCATGTATTTCTTATCTTCTCACCACCACAAGGCCATTACCTGACCAATATCATGGTCCTCATAGAATATCATGACAAAATCAGTGTTCAGTCGCTCCTCTGGGCCTCTAAGCTTGTAATACTTTTGCAACCCACTGGAAGGAAAACCCCGAAACACTCACCATTGTCGTCATTAATCAAACATTTTTTTGTGTCTGTGTGGTCAATGAGACAATTCAGGAGTTATATACAGGGGAACACTAGATTTATACTTGTTACCATCTGTAGTGTAACACACCCACTACGAGAATTAATAAATTTCGGCCTTTTTTCCTTCTTTTCCCTGAGGAACAGAATCCCCGAGTTCCTATGGGGCCTGATGCAAACCCTACCATCCCTTATCCTTACCCATGTGGTCATTGGCTATGACCACCGGCCTTACTGGAGAGGTGCTTCCGGCTTTCACGATTCGGGAAATCGCGATGCATGTGTTTCCCTACTCTCTTGTCTCTCAAAGTGCCGAAATCTGAAAGGAACCAACAGTTTGTCACATCTAACAATGCCTCGGATTTAAAACCTAGAATCCCACCTTTCGGAGTTTTGCATACCGATTTTTCGTAGTAGAAGAGAACGAGGGGTTCATACCCTTCTGTTTTCCGGGTGCTGAAACACTAAAAACCAAATCTACATGCACTAAGCCATATCGGGAATTCACAAGTCAGGAATTCAGGACTAGCGTGTACCAGGGACTTGCTTCTAGATATCCCGAGTGCCGAAATACCGAGACATCAAGACTTATCCACACTATTATTATTTCGGGGTTTCGCAAGTCGGGGTTTCACGATATGTGCAGACAGGAGGTCTCACACTTAGGTTTCCCAGGAGCCGAAACTCTTAAGCATGTATTCATCACTAAGCTCATTTCAGGGTTTCGCAAGTCGGGACTTTGCGACTGGCGAGTACAAGGGAACTGACCCTTGGGTTTCCTGGGTGCCGAAACATCGAAACATCCAAACTCTAGACACGCTATGCCATTTTGGGGTTTCGCAAGTTGGGATTTTGGGACTGGTGAGTACAAGAGACTTGCCTCTAGATATCCCAGGAGTCGAAACACCAAAACACCATATCTCATCCGCACTATTATCATTTCAGGGTCTCCCAAGTCGAGATTTCAAGACTGGCGATTACAAGAGAACTTACCCTTAGGTATCCCAGGTGCCGAAACACCAAAACATCAAGACTCTAATAACGCTACACTATTTCGAGGTTTCACAAGTCAGGATTTTGGGACTGGCGAGTACAAGAGACTTGCCTTTAGATATCCTGGGTGCCGAAACACCAAAACATCAAATTCTAATCACGCTACACTATTCTGGGGTTTCACAAGTCGATATTTCAGGACTGGCAAGTACAAGAGACTTGCCTTTAGATATCTCGAGTGCCAAAACACCAAAACATCAAATTCTAATCACGCTATACTATTCCAGGGTTTCGCAAGTCATGATTTCACGTCTGGTGAATACAAGGAAACTAACCCTTGGGTTTCTCAGTTGTCGAAACACCAAAACACCAAGACTTATCCACGCTATACTTATTTCAGGGTTTCACAAGTCAAGATTTCGCATCTGGTGAATAAAAGGAAATTGACCCTTGGGTTTCCCGGTTGCCAAAACACCGAAACACCAAGACTTATCCACTCTATGCTTATTTCGGGGTTTCGCAAGTCGGGATTTCGCATCTGGCGAATACAAGGAAACTGACCCTTGGGTTTCCCGGTTGCTAAAACACCGAAACACCAAACTCTGAGGAAACCATTCTTTCTGGTGCAAGGTCTCCAAACTTAGGACATAAAATCCTTCAACGGATTCTTGGGTAATTATCACCGGGCTTGGGGACATGACTGAAAGGCCTTCTTAACTTATCGAGCTATGAACTCTGTGATAGGGGTGAGGTAAGCTTAGATATTTACTTAAATGGTAGTCATTTCAAGGAACTCACTCCGGCTCTGGAATAGTGAGGGAACTTTACCAGAAGGAGGTGCCTTCGGGGAAATCCAACCAAGACATCGCGTGAGTCAAGTAAATGGGACAGATCTCCCGAGAATGAACTCGGAATCTGAACTTGTTCAATGTATATATATACACATATATACACACACCCACACACACACACACACACACACACACACACACACACATATATATATATATGAACCGAATATGGCCATACAAGTATAAGCATGCATCTGCCTTTTCCGAACAAACACACCAGGAAAACACTTCTATGCAGAAACCATTCATGAGTGTACAACCATGAGAATGCATTTCAATAACATTCAATTTGAAATACAGGACATAAATAATTATCAGAAAACACCAGGTGTAATGCAACTGCTGAGAGGGTTGCTCATTTCCACCCAACCGTAGGATCAACGACTCCAAATGGATTTACCACTAACCACGCCCGAGCTAGACCACGATGCTTTGAGACTCAGTGTCTTACTTCCCACTCGTCGAAAATCTAGGATGAAGGTTACTCTCCTTCTCCTCTGCTCATGACTCATTGTATTTTCTGGAGTTCCTCTGGTTCTCCTTCTGCGATTCCTGTCGCGCGTGTATCTGTGTCTGTGTGCCCTCCTTCTCCCCCCTTCCACACTTCCTTCCCCCTACGAGGTTGCGTGTTGCATGAAATTTCCTGTCCGATGGTCAGGTCTGAGAGCTTCTACGGATGGGCGATTCGCCCCATCCCCTCATTTACTCTTGAGGAGCCTCTCCACCTACCATCCGGGTGGGTAATTCATTTCGAGGTCTGAGAGTGAGCTTTGGTTTTTCCGAGCGTGTACAAACCAGTACGGTTTTGGTTCGGTGGAAGTTTACACAACCACTCTCGGCCCCTTCCACCACCTCTCATCAGCCATCATGGTCGCTTTTCAGCACATCCCCCTCTTAGCAGTCATGCAACATATATTCATACATTATTTACATTCCTTGGACCTTTTATACAAAGGTTCGTTAAATAAAACATTCACAATCTTTGAGTTTGCCATAGTTCTTGGCTAGTATAGTTATTTTTGCAGACTGGGGGAAACAGGGTGTTACAATTCCCTCCCCCTTAAAGGAACATCATCCTCGATGTTCTATCTATCAATATGACATGTATGTACATGGGTAAACAAAATTGGATATGCTTGTTTCATGGCATCTTCCATTTCCCATGTAGCCTCATCTGGGCCAAAATGTTTCCACTGCACCTTGACCTATGCAATGGTTCGGTTCCTGAGTGGGGTTTCCTTTCTGTCCAGTATGAATTGAGGTTCTGGTAGGAATTCTCCCTCCGGTTCCACCTGGATCACAGACCGGTCAATTATATGATTAGAATCATGTACATATTTCTTCAATAATGAAACATGGAAAACATTATGTGCTTTTACTGTGGGAGGAAGTGCTAGCCTATAGGCTACAGGTCCCACTCTATCTAGAACTTCAAAGGGTCCACAATACTGAGGTGCCAACTTGGCACAAGCTCCCATCCTCAGGGAACTCTTCCTGGGCCTAACTCTGAGGTATACATGGTCTCCCGCCTTGAACTCTCTTGGAGTTCTCTTTTGGTCGATGTAAATTTTCTGTCGGTTCTGGGCGACCTTTAGATTTTGTTTTATCTGAATCACTTGTTGTTCCATTTCTTTCAACATGTCGGGTCCAATAGTAACTTTGTTTATGGGATTACTCCAACTAACTGGAGTGTTGCATGGCCTACCATAGAGTACTTCGAAAGGACTCATCTTCAAGGATTCTTGGTAGCCATTGTTGTAGGTGAATTCCACTAGTGGCAGGTAGTCTTCCCACCTTTTGGGTTGATGCATTACATGCATCTTGAGCATGTCTTCTAATATTTGATTCACCCTTTCAATCTATCCATAGGTTTGAGAGTGATAGGCTATGCTAAATAGTAACTTGGTCTCCAAACCATCCATCAGTGATTTCCAGAAGTTGGAAGTAAATTCTGTGTCTCTGTCAGACACAATCTCTTTCGGCATACAATCCAGTCTGAATATCTCCTTCATGAATACATTGGAAATGTCTATTTCCTTACAAGATGACTTGACGGGGATAAAATGAGCATACTTTCTCAATTTATCCACCACTACCATGATGGCATCATTCTATTTAGTCGAGGTTGGTAATCCGGTGATGAAATCCATGGAGATGGTTTCCCATTTCCATTATGGGATTGGTAGAGGTTGTAATAATCATGTTGGGTGTCGGTGTTCTTCTTTAACCTGTTGGCATTCTATGCATTTGGATAAGTACTCAACTATGTATTTCTTCAATCCAGGCTAATAGAATTGTTTCCTAGTGGTCGTGATCATCTTCTGGTATCCTGGATGACCAGTATAGGGTCTTTTGTGCAGTTCATCCATTATGAACCTCTTCAAGTCGTCACAATTTGGGATATATAATATGTTTCTGTAAGTGAGCAGACCTCCTTCCATCATCCGGTAGCCTCCATACTTTATCCCTGTGGGTTCTTGCTACAGGTACGAGGTCACAGTCTGGAAGAATGTGTCTGTCTCTTGTGCATTTTTTACTCTTTCCTTGAGTTCTGTCTTGCAGGTGCTTACCGTTGCCAGGTGAATTGTTTTCATGCTTCTGCTAAGGGCATCAGCCACCCTATTTTCCTTTCCCTTAATATGTTTTATTTCAAAATCAAACTCGCTGAGGAGGGCCATCCACCTAGCTTGTCTGGCATTGAGCTTTGGTTGGTCAAACATATATCACAATCCACAGTGGTCTCTCATAAGTACAAACTTTCTTCCCAGGAGGTAATGCCTCCACATTTTTAAGGCGTGCACTATGGTGGCTAGCTCTAGATCACAGGTCACATAGTTAGCTTCGGAATCAACGATCTTCAGCACTGGTGCATGGGTCAGTAGGTGTTTCAGGGTTTTAAATCTTTCTTCACATTTTTGTGTCCACGTGAATTTTGTCCCCTTCTTCTGGAGGGTAGTGATTGGACACCCAATCCTAGAGAATCCTCTTATAAATATCCTATAGTATCTTGCCAAGCCCATAAAGGATCTGATATCTGAAACGTCCTTCGGGGTAGGCCATTCCATGATAGACCTAATCTTATCAGGGTCTACTGCTACCCCTTCTTCAGATAGGACATGGCCCAAGTAATGTATTTTCTTCTGGAAAAAGTCACACTTGCTAAATTTGGCATAGAGCTGATGTTCTCTTAGCACTTGAAGCACAAGCCTAAGGTGTTCCTCATGTTCCTCTCTATTCTTGGAGTTAATTAATATGTCGTCAATAAAAACCAACACAAATTTGTCTAGGAATTTGCTGAGCACATTGTTCATCAAGAACATAAAAGTGGCAAGGGCATTGGTCAATCCGAATGGTACTACCACAAAATCATAGTGACCATATCTCGTCCTGAAGGTAGTTTTTTGGATGTCTTCGCCCTTGATTCGGACTTGATGGTACCCAGATCTCAGGTCAATCTTTGAGAATATAGAGGCACCTCCCACTTGATCGAACAAGTCATCGATCTTGGGTAAGGGGTACTTGTTCTTTATGGTTACCTTATTGAGTTGTCTATAATATATGCACAGTTGGAGGGTACCGTCTTTCTTTTTCACAAACATGATTGGTGCTCCCCATGGAGACACGCTGGGCTGGATATAGCCTCTATCCATCATTTCTTTCAGTTGTAATTTAAACTCAACTAGCTCAGGTGTGCTCATCCTGTAGGGTGTCCTAGACACTGACACCACTCCTGGTGCAAGTTCTATTGAGAAATCAATGTCCCTTCTTGGTGGTAGACCCAATACCTCTTTCAGAAATACATCTCTATATTCTCTCAGCGTGGGGTGGTCTTCGAGGCTTGGTTTGTCACCTTCAATTGTTCTCAACACCTGTATTGCATATAGTGGACATCCTTTTCTGCAATACTTTCTCATTTGAAGAGCTGATATTTGTCTCACCGAGATAGGTTTTTGGATCCCTTGAAGGGTTATCCTCCTTCCTTCTTCAACTACACATTCCAAGGTTTTATGGTAATAGTCTAGTTGGGCTTTATGGGTGGCTATCCAGTCCATACCAATCAACAAATCATATGATCCCAGGGGTAATATGTTAAGGGTTGCTTGGGCAGGGAATTTGCCCATAATGAATTGGCAGGCTAGTATGGCCTCTGCTACCCTTCTTTTGGTGCCAGTGGCTAACTGTACCAACCATGACTTGGCATTTTTATGTGGCTGTAGTTTACATTTATCAACAGCCTTAGGGGCTATATAACTAAAATTTGAACCGGGGTCAATCAAAATAGACACTAGATGGTTGGTGATCATACCTTCAATTTCCACCACTAAAGCTTGGTGGTCCGCTTGGTTATTATCCAAGGCTGAATAAATTTGTGGCACACTCCTAGCCATGTCATTGACAGTGGTAGCTTCTTGAATGTTGTAAATTCTCCGACTGTTCTGTTGTCGGTGCAGGCAGTCCCTCAATAGATGTTCTTCTCCACAACCCCAAAATTTCAAAGGTTCTCTCTTTGGGTTATCAGTCTTTACTGGGGTAGATCCAGAAAGTTTATTTCCACTAAAGGAGGGAAAGTTCAGTTGGTGTACACTTTAGGCTAGGAAGCTCATCCTTGAGTTCTTTTTATAGTCCTTAAATCTTGGGGATTTAAACCCCCTTTTTGGGAATCCTGAACTATTCTTCTGCTTCTAGCCTTCGCGAGGTCCTGTCCGGTGCCCAAGCTATTCATAACAATATCTTTCCTTTCAGATAATATCTTATAGGGTCTTTGGTTCGTCAAATTCAATCCTATTCTGATAGTCCTTAGGTAGTCCACTGATGAACGTTGCACCTTTGCCTTTTCTGCTTTTATGTAGGGTACATACCTCAGCAAATTGAGAAATATGCTGACATATTCCTCTATGGTGAGTTGCCCCAGCTTGAGTTCCAAGAATTCTTTAGTCTTTTCGTCGAAATATTTTTCTGACAGATACTTCTTCCTGAAGTATTTCTCAAACCGTTCCCAAGACAGGTCTTCTTCGTGAATCCATTTTACATTCTTAAGGTCTTCCCACCAAATGGAAGCCTTTCCATTTAGGTTGAAGGTGGCTACTCAGGCCTTCAATTTTTCTGAGAAGTCATGGACTCTGAAATACTTCTTTAGTCCAAGCAGCCAGGCCTTAACTTCCTCTCCCTTCTTTATTTCACCGTCGAAGGAGGGTGGTTTGGCCTTTTTGAACTCTTCGAGATTATGAATCTTGGAAAGTTTTCACTTCTTTCGATTTCTTTGGGAATGAGAACTAGTTCGATTACTAGAAGATCCCTCCGAGTCACCAGCTTCCTTTCCAGAGGAATCGTCCGACACTTGTCCCTTATCTCTAGGGTGGACCTTTCTCAAGGTGCTCCTCTTAGTGTGGCCACTGACATGACCACGTTTCTGTGTCTCAGATTCATGTTGCAATTTCCATTGTATGTCGGATAAGCTCTGCAGTAAAACTGCATTAATTTCCATTTACTTCTCTTGCTCTTTTATCATCCTTTCGTTGTCAGCCTTACAGCTCTGTAATTCGACCATGAGGCTCCTCATAGTCTCAGCTAGATTTGGAGGGGTCCCTACCACCCTCCTTTCATCAAACTCTTCATCTCTATTATGGGATCCCTCCCCCACTTCATGGTGAGTCACCATTCTATACATCTGTAATTTCCCGTGGTTGATCGTCCGCTTGTGTGCAAAGAAAAATTCTTATTGTTATTCAATATTCATATTCATTCATAACCAGTACATAATCCATATTTTTCATAGGCACACACACAATAGGATTTTTCATTCTTAACCTTGACTTGCGATTAAGGGGGTTAAGATAGAGGGTTACTCCTTTCAGCAGTACTCCAAACGGAGTCTCTGCGCAACCCGTTCATGAGCCCAAGCAGGCTAACTGTTGTAACCATGCTCTGATACCAATTTGTAACACACCCACTACGGGAATTAATAAATTTTGGCTTTTTTTCCTTCTTTTCCCTGAGGAACAGAATCCCCGAGTTCCTATGGGGCCTGATGCAAACCCTACCATCCCTTATCCTTACCCATGTGGTCGTTGGCTATGACCACCAGCCTTACCAGAGAGGTGCTTCCATCTTTCACAGTTCAGGAAATCGCAATGCATGTGTTCCCCTGCTCTCTTGTCTCTCAAAGTGATAAAATCCGAAAGGAACCAACAGTTTGTCACATCTAACAATGCCTCGGATTTAAAACCTGGCATCCCACGTTTCGGAGTTTCACGTACTAGGTATTTGTGGTAGAAGAGGATGAGGGGTTCATACCCTTCGGTTTTTCGGGTGTCGAAACACCAAAAACCAAATCTACATGCGCTAAGCCATATCGGGGTCTCACAAGTCGGGATTTCGGGACTGGCGATTACAGGAGAACTTACCCTTAGGTATCCCGGGTGCCAAAACACCGAAACATCAAGACTCTAATCATGCTACACTATTCTGGGGTTTCGCAAGTCGAGATTTTAGGACTGGCGAGTACAAGAGACTTGCCTTTAGATATCCCAGGTGTCGAAACACCAAAACATCAAATTCTAATCACGCTACACTATTCTAGGGTTTCGCAAGTCGAGATTTCGGGACTGGCGAGTACAAGAGACTTGCCTTTAGATATCCCGGGTGTTGAAACACCGAAACATCAAATTCTAATCACGCTACACTATTCCAGGGTTTCGCAAGTCGGGATTTCACGTCTGGCGAATACAAGGAAATTGACCCTTGGGTTTCCCGGTTGTCGAAACATGAAGACTTATCCATGCTATACATATTTCAGGGTTTTGCAAGTCAGGATTTTTCATCTGGCGAATACAAGGAAACTGTCCCTTGGGTTTCCCGGTTGCTGAAACACTGAAACACCAAGACTTATCCACGCTATACTTATTTTGGGGTTTTGCAAGTCGGGATTTCGCATCTAGAGAATACAAGGAAACTGACCCTTGGGTTTCTCGGTTGCTGAAACACCGAAACACCAAACTCTGAGGAAACCATTCTTTCTGGTGCAAGGTCTCCAAACTTAGGCCATAAAATATTTCAACGGATTCTTGGGTAATTATCACCAGGCTTGGGGACATGACTGAAAGGCCTTCTTAACTTATCGAGCTATGAACTCTATGACGGGGATGAGGTAAGCTTAGATATTTACTTAAATGGTAGTCCTTTCAAGGAAATCACTCCGGCTTTGGAATAGTGAGGGAACTTTCCTGGAAGGAGGTGCCTTCAGGGAAATCCAACCAAGACATCACATGAGTCAAGTAAATGTGACAGGTCTCCCGAGAACAGACTCAGAATCTGAACTTATTCAATGTATATATATACATATATATATATATATATATATATATATATAAGCATGCATCTGCCTTTTCCGAACAAACACACCAGGCAAACACTTCTATACAGAAACCATTCATGAGTGTACAACCATGAGCATGCATTTCAGGAACATTCAATTTGAAATACAAGACATAAATACTTATCAGAAAACACCAGGTGTAATGCAACTGCTGAGAGGGGTGCTCGTTTCCACCCAACCATAGGCTCAGCGACTCCAAATGGATTTACCACTAGCCACCCCCAAGCTAGACCATGATGCTTTGAGACTCAGTCTCTTACTTCCCGCTCATCAGAAACCCAGGACGAAGGTTACTCTCCTTCTCCTCTGCTCATGACTCACTATTTTTTTCGGAGTTCCTCTGGTTCTCCTTTTGTGATTCCTATCACGCGTGTATCTGTGTCTGTGTGCTCTCCTTATCCCCCCTTCCACACTTCTTTCCCCCCTGCGTGTGGCATGAAATTTCCTGTCTGATGGTTAGGTCTGAGAGCTTTTACGGATGAGAGGGTCGCCCCATCCCCTCATTTACTCTTGAGGAGCCTCCCCACCTATCATCCGAGGTTCATTTCGGGGTCTAAGAGTGAGCTTTGGTTTTCCCGAGAATGTACAAACTGTATGGTTTTGGTTCGGTGGAAGTTAACGCAGCCACTCTCGGCCCCTTCCACCACCTCTCATCAGCCATCGTGGTCTATTTTCAGCACATCCCCCTCTCAGCAACCATGAAACATATATGCATACATTATTTACATTCCTTGAACCTTCTATACAAAGGTCTGTTAAATCAAACATTCACAATCTTTGAGTTTGCCATAGTTCTTGGCTAGTATAGTTATTTTTACAGACTGGGGGAAACATGGTGTTACATGTAGGTATGATTTTCGGATATTCGAGGAAACTTCATTGTCGAGCTTTCTCTTATCGGGGTCGCTGTGCGGGATATATTCTCGAAATTCTTCTCGTCTGATCTTCTTGAAGATTTCTCCCTAATGTGGGAGTACCACCTTGGTCCTTGTGTTTGCCTCCGTGTCTCCAAAGGCTGGAGGTTGAGTGAAATCCTTCTTGGTAGATGTCTCGATGACTGGTTCCGACCTTGGGGCAAATTATAACTGTTTTGCGGCCACTGGGGAAGAGCCTTCTCCTACCTCTAGTTCCTTTAGCTTCGTCGATCGCCTAGTGTTTGGATTTCTTGGAGGCATCATTCCTGCAATCAAAATAAACCCTTTAGAGACTGCGTATAGAGAAACACTAGATAAAATAAAGTAAAAACTATATATATATACGAAGTGAAGACATAAAATCCACAGACTGGTACATACCTATAAATCTTTCTAAACCTGGTTTTTGATACTCACAGGATCTTGGAAGATTTTGAATTATGCGTCTCGCTTCTCTGGATGCTCTAAAACTCCTTTGCTCATTGAATGGTTTCTTTTGCAATGGATCAAGAGAATTTAAACTGGGGAGGAAATTACCTTGTCGTATCAACCATTTAATTCGGATGATGAGTGGATTTCAAAACCGATCTGTCGTTGAATCTCTGCAACTTAAATTCATTGTGGGTTGACGGCGGAGGCGCGGAAGGTGATGTGTTCTATCGATAATTTCAAACGAATGGTTTTGATTCCCACACGAATTCACAACTAATGCAATATTTGGTATTAATTAACACTTTAAAAGATCATAATCTAATCATATCTAGTGTTAAAACGTCCCATCGTGTCACTTTCTCATTGGGTGGATAAGGGATAGATGATGTGCTATGGATTTGTTTCGTTGATATCCTTTTGTGGAAAACCTCTGACACCGATTGATTTCATCGTACGGTGCTGACGTGGAAAACTAACTCGGACCTGGGGAAGAAAAAGTGACTCGGGGTTGATCTAGACCGTATGGTCTTTCTAGTCCGGAAAAGACACGTGGAGTTAAAAACTAGCGACTTAATTCACGCATATTAGTCGGAGTCGGGACTTTCTTTAGGTTGTCCATTCTAAAATAAACCTGGGATCTCCAATGCTGAAAGATATCGGGGGTCGGTGATCAGGTATAAACTTGTCATGTGTTTTTATTTGGATTAGCTTCTTCGAAACTCCCGATGCCGAAAATTTTTGGGAATCAGCGATCAGGGAAAACTCTTTAGTATGATCGAGATGTTCGTCATGATTTAGTTTTCTCGATTCCGATAAGTGCGTTGGGTATCGACTATCAACGATATCATTTCTTTCTTTTTAAACATTTACTCCCTTCCCCTTTTACCGATGCCGAAGGGGATCGACTATCGACGATCTCCGTCTTGAAAAAAAACTTCCTTTCGCCAATACCAGTGAAGATCAACGCTTGGCAACTGAAGCATTTTTCAAGTGATTCATTTTCAACTTTTAATTTCTTCCGATGCTAAATATTGAGCATGTTAGGTGAAATGTTTTGGTTGTTGATTCCTTATTTAAGTGTTAATCCTTTTTAATTCATGGGGTTTTATAGAGTTGCACAACTTGAATAACTAATGAGAGTCAAGATAACAAGAGAAGACAAAACATTTCTCAAAAGGAAAATCAAATTCAGACAGTGCAAAGATCAAGTGGTACCCAAAACGTGGAAAATTGACATAGGAGTTTTAGGGTGTGTTGAGTGCTCAACACCCTGTGCTAGCACCGAAAGTAACTAAGTATTTCTAGCTTTGGAACTCCGAGAGTTCGGAGCTCCAGAGTGTTTTGACCTTACCATTTGTAAACCGGCTGAAGAAAACTGATTGTTACAATTACCCACGATGTTGACCGGTTCCTTGCGGCCTCCATAATCATGGAAAATAGACCTACCCTACCGTTAAACCTTGATCCATTCATCAATCGTGAGGTAACATGAGCCACATATCCGAGGGTATTTGGGAGTCCCCTGGGCCGTTGGATCTACGTTGAGGTAAGTCTGACGAAGTATTACCTCGGGGGAACAAAGATGTTATAGCACCAAACTCCGTGAATGCTAGTGCTACGAAGTGAGGAGAGTTATGGATCTGGGGAGTTAATTGAGAATCCCTCTTACTCGTCCGATCAACTAGTAGAGGGGTTAGCGTACGATACTTCAGTGAAGTCCTACTTCGAGAGAGCAGAGCGACCATGACGTTGAAACCTCCAAAGGTCATAGCTGCGAAGTGATGAGGGTCATAGGTCTAGGGACCCTTCAGGATCTCCCCTGACTATTATATCTAGACCATGGTCAGCCTGGCGCTGACCACACCAGGAGCAAGAGGGAACCACACCGTGAATTCCCTTAACACCGAAGTTACGAAGTAACGAAGGCTGTAGATCTAGGGGATACATGGACACACCTTGACCATGAGATCGAAGGGATTGGAAGGTTGTGAGTCTAGGGTGACATGGCATGCCGACGTCACCCAGGATGATGTGGACTCACGTCTAATGTGCCACGTGTCACCTGGATTCAAGTGTTTTGCAGAATCTATGTGCCCATTAAAATGTGACATGTGTTTCCCACTGTAAGGGCCATGTGTCATCTCTGCCTTGTCGCGTGTCACTCCTAGCACCTACTTACTTGGTCCATTTGGTGGGTAGAGTACTCAGAACCCACCTATCCTTACCTTTGTGTCTAGTATGTCACCATGTGCGATCATGGACCCTTCAGGAGTCTGGGACTTCAGGACTTCGAGGGTTTGGGGTGCAGTATCGAGGATAAGCCGAAAGGCTCGAAGAAGGAGCCACATGGTGATATTTCAGGATCCTTCAAAAGTTTGAGAAATCGAGACTCTAGAGGATAGGCATGTAGAAAGGAGAAGGGAAGTTCAGTGCCGAAGCGTCGAACACTAAATTTCCCTCTAGCTCATGTGTTAAATGAAGACCATGTCCCACCGTTGGATTGGATGATGGACGAACCTTCCCTATGGATGTAGGAACTTGGGGAAGGTATGAATGAGGTGGAGCCACGTGGGTGCCATGTGGCTCACATATGATAATGATTGAATAACTTCAAGAGTCCATAACTTGAAATCCAGAGCTCAGTTTTGAGTCTGGTATTAGTCGTTAGAGAGCTATTGTTGAGTAGAAGAGAATGGAGATCTTAGAGAGATTATTTGAGATGACTAAAGTAAGTGAAATTTTGATGCCCAATCCCTAGAAAGTGTACTTAGGGGTCGGGCATGCTACAAATTGGTATCAGAGCGTGGTTATAACACTTGGCCTGCTTGGGCTCATGAACGAGTCACTTAAGAAAAAAACTTATTGGAGAAATTTTAGGGGTGACACCTTATATTACCCCTTTCCTAAGAGGCTTAGTTAAACCTCTACTGAAGGGACATAAACTAGTAGGTCATTAACTGACGAACAATGTTTTATCAGCACTCAAGTTGTCAATGGACCCCAGGAAAAATACAACACAAAGGATGGTGACACACCATGAATTGGGGCAAAAATTCCATAAGAGAGAGGAATAATATGATGAAGGGAGGGCAGTAGAAACCCCTCCATATTTGGATGAAACTATAAGAAGCCCCATGGTAGAATTACAGAGTTGTAAGGATGACAATGACAGGCTAATAAAAGAGTAGGAAAATAAAAATGAAATAAATGTAGTCCTACTGCAAATCTTATCAGATATACAAAGGAAGTTGCAACATGGACCAACAACTAGTCATGTGGACAAACATCATACGAAGAAACCTAGAGTCCACTCGAGATACAAAAGAATGGTCCATAAAGTGGCCACACCAGGAGGAGCACCTCAAAGAAGGTCCAACATGGAGCCAAGAGACACTCATCGGAAGAATCCTCTTGAGAGGAAACTAATAACTCCAAGGAATCTTCTAGTAGTAAAACTAGTTCTCATTCAAAGAGGAAAGGAAAGAAGAGGAAACATTCCAAGAGCCATGACCCTAAAGAGTTGAATAAATCCAAACCACCCACTTTTGATGGAGAAATTAAGAAGGGGTAAGAAGCAGAAGTTTGGCTTCTTGGCTTGAAGAAGTACTTCAGAGTCCATGACTACTCTGAAAATTTAAAGGTTCGAATAGCCATTTTTAACCTAAATGAAAAGGCCTCCATTTGGTGGGAGGACCTTAGGAATGTGAAAGGAATCCATGAGAAGGACTTGTCATGGAAATAATTTTAGAAATACTTTGATGGGAATACCAAGGATTTCTATGAACTCAAGTTGGGACAACTCATAATAGATGAATATATCAACAAATTCCTTGAGCTCATAAGGTATGTGCCCTACATCAAAGATGAAAAGGAAAAGATGCAACGATTTATTAGTGGACTCCCTCAATCCTTCCGGGACATAATTGAATTTGATGAGCCAAATACCTTAGAAGAAATTATCCGAAAGGCATTGTATTTATATGAGCAATTCAAGAATAAGACATAACCTCACGAGGACTGGAAGAAGAAAATTAGTTCGGGATTCAATAAAAATGAGTTTAAACCCTCAATATTTAAGAACTATGGGAAAGGTTCTAAGATGAGCCTTCCTACTAAAAGTGTATATCAGAAAATTTTCCCCTCTCAGAATAGAAATAAACGCTTTTTAGCAGCCTCAGGTAAGACTGATAACCCAAAGAGAGAACCCTTGATATGTTGGTGTTGTGGAGAAGAACAGTTGCTGAGAGACTGTCCATATAGGAAACAAAACAATAGGAGGGTCTAAAACGTCCAAGAGGATACCACTGTCAATGGCATGGCTAGGAGCATGCCACATATTTATGCAGTCTTGGATAATAGACAAGTCAACCACCAAGATTCAGTGGTGGATATGGAGGGTATGATTTCCAACCATCTAGTTTCCATTTTAATTGAACCTGGTTCTAATTTGAGTTATGTTGACCCTCAAACTATTGATAAATGTAAATTGAAACAATTTAAACATGTTAAATCATGGCTGGTACAACTAGCCAATGGAACCAAAAGAAAAGTAACAGAATTCATACCAGCATGCCAATTCATTATGAGAGGATTACCCACCCAAGAAACCTTAAACATACTTCCTTTAGGATCTTATGACCTTATGATTGGCATGGAATGGTTGGTTGCCCATAAAACCAAGTTTGATTGTTACAATAAAACTTTGGAATGTGAAGATGAAGAAGGGAGAAAGATAACCCTACAAGGGATTCAAAATCATGTCTCAGTGATACAAATAGCAACCCTTCAAGTGAAGAAGTATTACAAAAAAGGATGTTCTTTAGTTTCTTAATCACCTCCCTTCAGAAAAAGGGAGTTAAATTCCTTTGGACATCAAAATGTGAAGAGAGATTCCAAGAGCTGAAATACCTTCTAACCAATGCACTTGTGCTAAAAATTGCAGGCCCAATCAAGGACTTCCTTCTGTGTACAGATTCCTGCAAGGAAGGACTCAGAGGAGTCCTTATGCAATAAGAACATTTAATTTTCTACGAATCCAGAAAATTGAATGAGCATGAAATCAATTATGTGACCCATGATCTAGAATTGGCTACCATAGTACATGCTTTAAAAATGTGGAGGAATTACCTCCTAGGTAGGATATTTGTGCTCATGACAGACCATAGTGGGTTCAAATATATGTTTGATCAACCAAAACTTAATGCTAGACAAACTAGATGGAAGGCTCTCCTTAGTGAGTTTGGTTTTGAAATCAAACATATCAAAGGAAAAGAAAATAGGGTGGTTGATGCCCTTAGAATAAGTATGAAAGTGATTCACTTGGCAACTTTAAGCACATGTGAAATGGAAGTCAAGGAAAGAGTAAAAAGTGCACAAGAAACAGATGCATTTTTCAATATTGTGAAATCATACTTAGAGCTAGGGCCCATGGGGCTGAGGTATGAGGGTTATAAATTGTTGAATGATCGCCTGCTAACTTACAGAGGTAGGTTGTATATCCCAAAATGTGACAACTTGAAGAGGTTTATGATGGATGAACTACACAAAATACCATATACTGGGCATCCTGGTTATCATAAGATGATCACAACCACTAGGAAACTATTTTATTGGCCTGGACTGGAAAAGGAGATAGCTGATTACTTAGCTAAATGTATAGAATGTCAACAAGTTAAGGTAAAACATCAGCATCTAGTAGGGTTGTTGCAAACCCTACCAATCCCAAAATGGAAATGGGAAACCATCTTCATGGATTTCATCACAGGATTACCAAAATTGGCCAAATAGAAACACCATCATGGTAGTGGTGGACAAATTGAGCAAGGCTTCTCACTTCCTTCCCATCAGTTCAAATTGAAAGGCAATAGATATTGCCAGTATTTTCATTAAAGAAATATTTAGACTGCATGGCATGCCTAAGTCTAACACAGATACAAAAATTACTTCAAGATTCTGGAGATCTCTATTTGCTGGTTTTGAAACTAAATTGCTATTTAGTAAAACCTATCACCCTCAAAATGATGGACAGACAGAAAGGGTAAACCAAGTGCTATAAGACATGTTAAGGATATATTTAATGCATCATCCTAAGAATTTGGAAGACTACCTACCACTGGTAGAGTTTGCCTACAACAATCGTTATCAAGAGTCCTTAAAGATGAGTCCATTTAAGGCCCTCTATGGTAGACAATGAAAGATTCCAATTAGCTGGGATAACCCAGTGGATAGAATCACATTCATGCCAGATATGTTGAAAGAAATGGAAAAACAAGTAGTTCAGATAAAGAAAAATATGAAAGTGACTCGAGATAGACAGAAAGAGGACTCTTAGAGAGTTCAAAACAGGGGATCATGTGTATCTCCGAGTTATACCTAGGAGAAGATCCTTGAGAAATGGATCTTGTGCCAAGTTGGCACCTCAATATTGTGGACCCTTTGAAATCTTGGATAGAGTGGGGCCTATAGCATATAGGCTAGCACTTCCTCCGACAATGAAGGCACATGATGTTTTCCATGTTTCGTTATTGAAGAAATATCTACATGATTCTAACCATATAATTGATTGGTCTGTGATTTAGGTGGAACCAGAGGGAGCATTCCTACTAGAACCATAATGGATAATAGACAGGAAGGAAACCCCACTTAGGAACAAAACCATTTCACAGGTCAAGGTGTAGTGGAAACACTTTGGTCCAGATGAAGCTAGATGGGAAATGGAGAATGCCATGAAACAAACATACCCATTTTTGTTTACTTATGTACATACAGATTACATCGACAGATAGAACATCGAGGACAATGTTCCTTTAAGGGGGAGGGGATTGTAATACCCATGTTTCCCCCAAGTTGTAAATATAACTATAGCGGGCCAAGAGACTATGGCATACTAGATATATGTGAATGTTGGATTTAATGAACCTTTTTGTTATCAAAGGTCAATGTATGCATTTTCTATTATTAATAGAAAATGGATAGTATTGCATAATTGATGAAAGGGATGTTTGCCAAGATATACCATGGTGCTATAAAAAATATGGTGAGGGGAACCAAAAATGGTTGAGATGACCCCCCACCAAACCAGTTCCTTACTAGATTTAATGACTTAGACCCAGAATAGTCCTCTGACCCCGAAATGAATTACGAGTCAGACCGGTGGCTTGAAGAGTCCTCCTCATGAGTTAATGAGGATATGGGGCAGAGTACCCATCTGCAATATTTCCAGACCTAACCACGAGCCAGGGATTCAGACCCATGCAACCTTACTGAGGATGGAAATAAAAGAGGTAAGGCAGATCTGTGAGAAAGCAGAGTTGAGAGACCAATCTCGAGAAGAGAAAAGAGTGCTTGCATCTCTCTGGTTTGAAGAAGAACTAGGAAATAATCTCATTCTAGGCACAAGGAGTTTTTGGCAGGGTTTTCTTTCCAAGCTGATAAACAAGGATGATGATTGACTGTGGAAGTACTCATGCAGATCTCCTTGCTTGGTACAGAGAAAACCGGTGGCCAAGATCCTATAGGAGGAGGAGAGTAACCTCCATCCCTGACTATCGATGAGTAAGAAGAAAGAGTATGTCTCAGAGAATCATGGTCTAGCTCGGGGGTGGCCAACAGTAAATCTGTTCAGGAGTGGTTGTCCCTATGGTTCAGTGGAAACATGCACCCCTTTTAGTATTTGCTTCACGAATTCGGATTTTCTAATAAGTATTTTCATACTCTGTGTATTGAAATGAAAATGATGATTTAATATATTTATATGTCTATGACTGAGTTCTATAATGAATGATTAAGGTAGAAATATGTATTGTCTCTCTGTGAACCCATGCTTTCAAATTGTCTTTTGCTTGCCTCAACTTAGCAGTTAGAAGATTTATTGGTTGTAATTCTGCAAGAATGTCAGGGAAGGATTTACTGGGATGCTTGAGTCTTGTCGACCTCTAGAATCTACCTTCATGGAAATACTAAGTTCAAACCCTATGTAAGGAGGGCGCCTCCCTTAGAAATTTCACTCGTGTTACCAAGGGCTCATGGCCATATCCTTAACCAATTCACAAATAAGAGATTAGCGTGTAGCCCACGAGAGTTTTCGAAGGACCAATGTGATTAAGGTCTGGGAACCCTGTGCTAGCCCCAAAAGGAGATAAGTCTTTCTAGCTTTGGAACTCTGAGAGTTCAAAGCTCCAAAGTGTTTTCACCTTACCATTTGTAAATTGGCCAAAGACAACTGATTATTACAGTTACCCACAAGTTTGACCAACGCCTAGTGATCTCCATAACCATGGCAGATAGACCTGCCCCACCGTTAAACCTTCATCCATTCATCAATTGTGAGGTAACACGAGCCACAGATCCAAGGGTATTTAGAATTCCTCTAGGTTGTTGGATTTATTTCAAGGTAAGTCCAACGAAGTCTTACTTCAAGGGAACAAAAATGTTATAGCACCAAACTCCCCGAACGTCGGAGTTACGAAGTGAGGAGATTCATGGATCTGGGGAGTTCATTGATAATCCCTCTTACCTGTTTGATAATCTAGTAGAGGGGTCCGCGTACGGTACTTCGACAAAGTCCTGCTTTGGGAGAGTAGAGCATCCATGATGTTGAAACCTCCAAAGGCCGTAGTTGTGAAGTGACAAGGGCCATAGATCTAGGGACCCTTCGGGATCTCCCCTGACCGTTAGATCTAGACCATGGTCCACCCAACATTGACCACTCTAGGAGAAAGGAGGGAACCACATCGTGAATTCCCAGAACATCAAAGTGACGAAGTAATGAAGGTCATAGATATAAGGGTTACGTGGACACACCTTGACCATGATATTGAATGGTTTGGAAGGCTACGAGTCCAAGGTGACGTGGCATGCTGACGTCACCTAGGATGATGTGGACCCATGTATGACATGCCACATGTCACCTAGATTCATGCATTTCGTAGACCCTATGTGCCCATTAAAATGTGACACGTGGCACCCACTCTAAGGGCCACATGTCATCTCTGCTTTGCAGCGTGTCACCCCTTGCACCTGCTTACTTGGTCCATTTGGCAGGTGGAGTACTCGGGACCCACCTGTCCTTACCTTCATGTCTAGTACGTCACCATGTGTGATCATGGACCCTTCAGGAGTCCAATACTTTAGGACTCCGGGGGTTTGGGGTCCAATATCGAGGATAAGATGAAAGGCCCAAAGGACGAAGCCAAGTGGAAAGATTTTGGGCTCCTTCAGGAGTTCAAGAAATTAGGACTATGGAGGATAGGCGTGCAGAAAGGAGAAGGGACATTCAATGCCGAAGTGTCGAACGCCAAATTTCCCTCTAGCTCATGTGTTAAATGAAGACCATGTCCCGCCATTGGATTGGACGGTGGACGAAGCTTCCCTGTGGATGTAGGAACTTGGGGATGGTACAAATGGGGTGGAGCCATGTGGGTTCCATGTCTCCCATGTCTGATAATGACCAAATAAATTCAAGAGTTCATAACTTGAAATCCAGAGCTCGGTTTTGAGTCTAGTAGTAGTCGTTAGAGAGATATTGTTAAGTAGAAGAGAATGGAGATCTTAGAGAGATGATTTGAGACGACTAAAGTAAGCAAAAATTTTATGCCCCATCCCTAGAAAGGGTACTTAGGGGTCGAGCATGTTACAAATTGGTATCAGAGCGTGGTTACAACACTTGGACTGCTTGGGCTCATGAACGAGTCAGTTAAAAAAATCTTATTGGAGAACTTTTAGGGGTGACCCCCTATATTACCCCATTCCTAAGAGGCTTAGTTAAACCTCTATTGAAGAGAGGAATGAAACTTTCTGTTGTTGTATATGTTTTGAAAAAATATGAACTGTGTGTTTTTCATAAACTAGTAGGTCATTAACTAACAGACAATGTGTTATCGGCACTCAAGCTATCAGTGGACCCCAAGAAAAATACAACATAAAGGATGGTGATACACCATGAATTGGGGACACCATGAATTGGGGGAAAGCTTCCACAATAGAGAGAAAGAATCTAATGAAAGGAGGGTGGTAGAAACCCCTCCAGATTTGGCTGAAACTATAAGAAGCCTCATGGTAGAATTACAGAGTTGTAAGGATGACAATGAAAGGATGATAAAAGAGCAGGAAAAGAAAAATGAAATTAATGCAGTCCTACTGCAAAGCTTATCAGATATACAAAGGAAGATGCAACATGGACCACCAGCCAGTCATGTGGACAGACATCATACGAAGAAAACCCAGAGTCCACCTGAGATATGAAAGCATGGTCACGAAAGTGGACACACCAGGAGGAGCACCTCGAAGAAGGCCCAACATGGAGCTAAGAGACACTCATTGAAATAATCCTATGGTGATGAAACTAACGACTCCAAGGAATATTCTAGTAGAAAATCTAGTTCGCATTCCCAGAGGAAAGGAAAGAAGAGGAAACATTACAAGAGCCATGACCCTAAAGAGTTCAAGAAAGACAAACCACCCACTTTCGATGGATAAATTAAGAAGCAAAAGTTTGGATGATTGGATTGAAAAAGTACTTCAGAGTCCATGACTACTCTGAAAATTTAAAGGTTTGAATAGCCATTTTTAACCTAAATGGAAAGGACTCCATTTGGTGGGAGGACCTTAGGAATATGAAAGGAATCCATGAGAAGGACTTTTCACGGAAACAATTTGAGAAATACTGTAACAAGAAGTATCTATCAAAGAAATACTTTGATGATATGACCAAGGAGTTCTATGAACTCAAATTGGGACAGCTCACAATAGATGAATATATCAACAAATTCCTTGAGATCATAATCTATGTGCCCTACATCAAAGATGAAAAGGTAAATATGCAACGATTTATTAGTGGACTGCCTCAGTCCCTCCGGGACATAATTGAATTTAATGAACCAAATACCTTAGAAGAAACTATCCAGAATGCAAGGTATTTCTATGAGAATCTCAATAATAAGACAGAACCTCATGAGGACTTGAAGAATAAAAGTAGTTCGGGATACAAGAAAAAGGGGTTTAAACCCTCAAGATTTAAGAACTATGGGAAATGTTCTAATATGATCCTTCCTACTAAAAGTGTATATCAACAAAATTTCCCCTCTCGAAATGGAAATAAACCCTTTGGAGAAGCCTCAGGTAAGATTGATAACCCAAAGAGAGAACCCTTGAAATGTTGGGGTTGTGGAGAAGAACATCTGCCGAGACACTGCCCATATAGGAAACATAACAATAGGAGGGTCTAAAACTTCCAAGAGGCTACCATAGTCAATGATGTGTATAGGATCATGCCACATATTTATTCATCCTTGGATAATAGACAAGTCGACCACCAAGCTTCAGTGGTGGAGATGGAGGGTATGATTTCCAACCACCTAGTTTCCATTTTAATTGAACCTGGTTCTAATTTGAGTTATGTTTCCCCTCAAACTGTTGAGAAATGTAAATTTCAACATGTTAAGCATGTTAAATCATGGCTGGTACAACTAGCTACTGGAACCAAAAGAAAAGTAACAGAGGTCATACCGGCATGCCAATTCATTATGAGTGGATTACCCACCCAAGAAACCTTAAACATACTTCCTTTAGGATCATATGACCTTCTGATTGGCATGGACTGGTTGGCTGCCCATAAAACCAAGTTGGATTATTACAATAAAACTTTGGAATGTGAAGATGAAGAAGGGAGAAAAATAACCCTACAAGGGATTCAAAATCCTGTCTCAGTGAGACAAATATCAACCCTTCAAGTGAAGAAGTATTGCAGAAAAGGATGTCCTTTTTATGCAACACAAGTGTTGGACTCTAATGAGGACAACAAACCAAGCCTAGAGGACCATCCCATATTAAGAGAGTATAGAGATGTGTTTCCAGAAGAGGTACCATGTCTACCTCCAAGAATAGATATTGACTTTTCAATAGAACTTGCACCAAGAGTGGTGCTAGTGTCTAGAACACCCTATAGAATGAGTACACCAGAGCTAGTTGAGTTCAAACTATAGGTAAAGGAGATTATGTTCAAGGGATACATTTGGCCTAGTGTGTATCCATGGGGAGAACAAGTATTGTTTGTGAAAAATAAGGATGGCACACTCCAGTTGTGCATAGACTATAAGCAACTCAATACGATGACCATTAAGAATAAGTATCCCTTGTCAAGGATCGATGACTTGTTCCACCAATTGAGGGGTGCTACAATTTTTTCCAAGATTAACTTGAGGTATGGATACCATCATGTCCAAATCAAGGAAGATTACATCCACAAAACAACCTTTAGGACAAGATATGGTCACTATGAATTTGTGGTGGCGCCATTTGGGCTAACCAATGCGCCAACCATTTTAATGTACTTAATGAATAATGTACTCAATAAGTTCTTAGACAGATTTGTGTTGGTTTTCATTGATAATATCTTAATCTATTCCAAGAATAGGGAAGAGAATGAAGAACATCTCAAGTTAGTACTTCAAGTACTTAGAGAACATCAACTCTATGCTAAGTTTAGTAAGTGTGACTTTTTCTAGAAACAAGTCCATTACTTAGGCCATGTTATTTATGAAGAAGGAGTGGCAGTTGACCCTAACAAAATCAAATCCATTATGGATTGGCCAACCCCAAAGGATGTATATGATATCAGATCCTTTATGGGCCTAGCAGGATACTATAGGAGGTTCATAAAAGGATTTTCCAAGATTGGTTTCCCAATCAACTCCCTTTAGAAAAAGGGAGTTAAATTCCTTTGGACATCAAAATGTGAAGAGATGTTCCAAGAGATGAAATACCTTCTAACCAATGCACCTGTGCTAAAGATTGCAGAACCAAAAAAGGACTTCCTTGTGTGTACATATGCCTATAAGGAAGGACTCAAAGGAGTCCTTATGCAAGAAAATCATGTAATTTTCTACGAATCCATAAAATTGAATGAGCATGAAATGGATTTTGTGACCCATGATCTAGAATAGGCTGCCATAGTACATGCTTTAAAAATGTGGAGGCATTACCTCCTAGTTAGGATATTTGTTCTTATGAAAGACCATAGTGGGTTGAGATATATGTTTGATCAACCAAAACTTAATGCTAGACAAGCTAGATGGATAGCTCTCCTTAGTGAGTTTGATTTTGAAATCAAACATATCAAAGGAAAATAAAATAGGGTGGTTGATGCCATTAACAGAAGCATGAAAGTGATTCACTTGGAAACTGTAAGGATATGTGAAATAGACGTCAAGGAAAGAGTAAAAAATGCGCAAGAAACAGATGCATTTTTCAATACTATGAAATCATACTTAGGGCAAGAGCCCATGAGGTTGAGGTATGAGGGTTATAAATTGTTGAATGATGGCCTGCTAACTTACAGAGGTAGGTTGTATATCACAAACTGTGACAACTTGAAGAGGTTTATGATGGATGAACTACATAAAAGACCATATACTGGTCATCATGCTTATCAAAAGATGATCACAACCACTGGGAAAATATTACTTAGCTAAATTTCTAGAATGTCAACAAGTTAAGGCAAAACATTGACATCCAGCAGGGTTGTTGCAGCCCCTACCAATCCTAGAACAGAAATGGGAAACCATCTCCATGGATTTCATCATGGGATTACCAAAATCGACCAAATAGAATGACGCCATCATGGTAGTGGTGGACAAATTGAGCAAGGATGCTCACTTATTTCCCATCAAGTCAACTTGAAAGGTAATAGATATTGCCAATATTTTCATGAAAGAAATATTTAGATTGCATGGCATGCCTAAGGAGATCATATTTGACAGAGATAATAAATTTACTTCAAGCTCTTGGAGATCTTTGTTTGTTGGTTTTGAAGCTAAATTGTTATTTAGTACAGCCTATCACCCTCAATATGATGGACATTCAGAGAGGGTAAACCAAGTGTTAGAATACATGTTATGGATGCATGTAATGCATCAGCCTAAGAAGTGGGAAGACTACCTACCATTGGTATAGTTTTCCTACAACAATGGCTATCAAGAGTCCTTAAAGATGATTCCATTTGAGGCCCTCTATGGTAGACAATGCAATATTCCAATAAGTTGGGATAACCCAGTGGAAAGAACTCCAATCAAGTCAGATATGCTGAAAGAAATGGAAAAAAAGGTAGTTCAAATAAAGCACAATCTGAAAGTGGCTCAGGATAGACAGAAAATATATGCAGACAGAAAAAGGACTCCTAGAGAGTTCAAATCAGGGGGTTATGTGTATCTCTGAGTTAGACCCAGGATAAGCTCTTTGAGAAAGGGAGCTTGTGCCAAGCTGACACCTCAGTATTGTGGACCCTTTGAAATCTTGGATAGAGTGGGGCATGTAGCATATAGGCTAGCACTTCCTCCCACAATGAAGGCACATAATGTTTTCCATGTTTCATTATTGAAGAAATATGTAAATGATTCTAACCATATAATTGACTAGTCTGTGATTTAGGTGGAACCATAGGGATAATTCCTGCCAGAACCACAATGCATAATAGACAGGAAGGAAACCCCACTCGGGAATAGAACCATTGCACAGGTCAAGGTGCAGTGGAAACACTTTGGTCTAGATGAAGATACATGGGAAATGGAGGATTCCATGAAACATGCATAACCCATTTTTGTTTACTTATGTACATACATAACACATCGACAGATAGAACATCAAGGAAGATGTTACTTTAAGGGGGAGGGGATTGCAATACCCATGTTTCCCCCAGGTTGTAAATATAACTATAATGGGCCAAGAGACTATGGCAGACTAGATATGTGTGAATGTTGGATTTCATGAACCTTTTTGTTATAAAAGGTCAATGTATGTATCTTATGTTATTAATAGAAAATGGATAGTGTTGCATAATTGTTGAAAGGGGGGTTTACCAATATAGACCATGGTGATATAAGAGATATGGTGAGGGGAACTAGAAATGGTTGAGATGACCCCCCACCAAACCAGTACCTTACTGGATTTAATGACTTAGACCCAGAATAGTCCTCTGACCCGGAAATGAATTACGAGTCAGAATGGTAGCTGGAAGAGTCCTCCTCAAGAGTTAATGAGGATATGGGACAGAGTACCCATTTACAAGACTTCCAGACCTGACCATGAGCTGGGGATTCGGACCCATGCAACCTTTCTAAGGAAGGCAAAAAAAGAGGTAATTTGTGGGCAGAGGCAGATATGCGCGAAAGCAGAGTCGAAAGACCAATATCGAGAAGAGAAAATAGCACTTGTAGCTCTTTATTTAGAAGAATAACTGGGAAATAAGCTCGTTCTAGGCGTAAGGAGTTGTTGGAAAGGTTTTATTTCCGCTTATAAACAGGGCTAACAAGTGACTGTGGAAGTACTCATGCAGACCTTGTTGCTTGGTACAAAGAAAATCGGTGGCAAAGATCCTGTGGGAGGAGGAGAGTAACCTTCGTCCCTGACTATTGTTGAGTAAGAAGAAAGAGTCTCTCTCATAGCATCATGGTCTAGCTCGAGGGTGGCCAACGGTAAATCCATTCAGGAGTGGTTGTGCCCATGGTTGGGTGGAAACATGCACCCATTTCAGCAGTCCCTTCTCGAATTCTGGTTTTCTAATAAGTATTTTCATACTCTATGTATTGAAATGGAAATGATGATTGAATATATTTATATGTCTATGACTAAGTTCTGTATTGAATGATTAAGGTAGACATATGTATTGTCTCTCTGTGAACCATTCTTTCAAATGGTCTTCTTCTTTCCTCAACTTAGCAGTTATAAGAGTTATGGGCCGTAAGTATGAAAGAGTGTCAGGGAAGGATTTTCTGAGATGATTAAGTCATGTCGACCTATAGAATCTACCTTCACGAAAATACTAAGTTCAAACCCTATGGAAGGAGGGCACCTCCTTCATAACTTTCACTCATGTGACCAAGGGTTCATGCCCGTATCCTTAACCAATTCACAGCTAAGATATTAGTGCGTAGCCCACGAGAGTTTTTTAAGGACCCATGTGATTAAGGTCTGGGAACCCTGCGCTAGGCCCAAAAGGAGATAAGTCTTTCTAGCTTCAGAAATCCAGGAGTTCAGAGCTCCAAAGTGTTTCGACCTTACCATTTGTAAATCGGTCGAAGACAACTGATTGTTATGATTACCCATGAGGTTGACCGACGCCTGGTGGTCTCCCTAACTGTGGTAGATAGACCTACCCCACAGTTAAACCTTGATCCATTCATCAATCATGAGGTAATGTGAGCCATAGATCTGAGGGTATTCAGGGTTCCCCTGGGTCATTGGATCTATGCAGAGGTAAGTCCGACAAATTCCTACTTCGGGGGAACATAGATGCTATAGCACCAAAATCCTCGAACGTCATAGTTATGAAGTGAGGAGAGCCATGGATCTAGGGAGTTTGTTGAGAATCCCTCTTACCTATCCGATCAACTAGTAGAGGGGCCCGCGTACAGTGCATCAACAAATTCCTACTTTGAGAGAGCGGGACAACCATGACGTTGAAACATCCGAAGGCCAGAGCTGTGAAGTGATGAGGGCCATAGATCTAGGGACCCTTCGGGAGCTCCCCTAGCTGTTAGATCTAGACCATGGTCAGCCTGACACTGACCACTCCGAGAGCAAGGAGGGAACCACACCGTGAATTCCCTGAACTCCGAAGTTACGAAGTAATAGAAGCCATAGATCCAAGGGTTACGTGGACACACCTTGACTATGCGATCAAAGGGCTTGGAAGACTATGAGTTTGGGGTGACGCGACATGCTGACGTCACCAAGGGTGATGTGGACCCATGTCTGACGTTCCACATGTCACCTGGATTTGTATGTTTCGCAGACCCTATGTGCACATAAAAATGTGACACATGTCACCCAATATAAGGGCCACATGTCATATATGCATTTCCGCGTGTCACCCCTAACACCTACTTACATGGTCCATTTGGCGGGTGGAGTAATCGGGACCCACCTATCCTCACCTCTGTGTCTAGTACATCACCATGTGCGAGGGTGGACCCTTCAGGAGTCCGGGTCTTCAGGACTCCGGGGTTTTGGGGTGCAATATCAAGGATAGGCTAAAAGGCCTAAAGGACGGAGCCACGTGGTGAGATTTTGGGCTCCTTCGGGATTTTGGGAAATCAAGACTCTGGAGGATAGGCATGCAGAAAGGAGAAGGGACTTTCAACGTCGAACATCGAATTTCCCTTTAGCTCATGTGTTAAATGAAGACCATGTCCGGCCATTAGATTGGATGGTGGATGAACCTTCCCCATGGATGTAGGAACTTGGGGATGGTATGAATGAGGTGGAGCCACGTGGGAACCATGTGGCTCATGTCTGATAATGAACGAAGAACTTTGGGAGGCCATAAATTGAAATCCAGAGCTCAGTTTTGAGTCTGGTAGTAGTCGTTAGAGAGATATTGTTGAGTAGAAAAGAATGGAGATCTCAGAGAGATCATTCGAGACGACTAAAGTAAGAAAAATTTCGATGCCCCATCCCTAGAAATGGTACTTAGGGGTCAGGTGTGTTACAAGTAGAGCATAGAAAGGCCTATTTTCCAAAAATATTGGAATGACAAGATGAAGGGTAAAAAGGATCAAAGGAAAAATGGTTTTAATCCACCCCTTTTCAAGAACAACTCCCAAGCAAATCAACAAGGTCATTCAACCCAAAATGAGCACAAGACTACAGATTCATTTGGGAAAAGACCAAAGCAACAACCTGTACAATGTTGGGGATGTGAGGGAAAACACTTATATAGGGACTACCCTCACAAAGGAGAAAGAATGAGGTATGTCCACAAAATTCAGGGGGCTGAAACAATTGAATACATGGGAGGAAACATGCCAAGGATTTATGCAGTATTGGACAACAAGAAAGCAACATATCAATCCCCCATGATTGAAGTGGAAGGTAAGATTGATAACCAACCCATAGAAATTTTAATTGATTATGAAGCTATCCATAGTTACATAAAATATAAAATTGTTGAAAGGTTTCACTTGCAAAGGAGTACGCATAAGAAATATTGGTTGGTTCAACTAGCCACCGAGGCTAAGAGGGAAATTAATGAGTTTGTTAAAGACTATCTAATAGACTTGAATGGACTCAACACAAATATAGATGTGAACAACATACCATTGGTTTCATATGATTGTCTATTTGGAATGGATTGGTTGGAAAAACAACATGTTATCCTAGATTGTTACAACAAGACAATCACATGTCTTGATGAAGGGGGGAATCAAGGCAAGGTTCAAGGCATTCCAAGAGCTATTGATGTTAGAGAAATTTCAGCTATGTAGTTGAAAAATATTTTCATTAAGGGATGTTAGATTTTTGCAGCCCATATGGAAGAGATAGCTAGAGATAAAGTGGCAAGCATTGAAGATCATCCGGTCTTGAGGGATTTTGAAGATATTTTTTGGGAGATCCTAGATTTTCCACCAAAGAGAGACATTGATTTCTCTATCGATTTGGTTCCAGGAGATGCTCCAGTTTCAAAGACACCTTACAGAATGGGCACACTAGAATTGAAGGAGTTGCAGATGCAGCTTGAAGAGTTGTTAAAGAAGGGGTATATACATCCAAGTGTGTCACCTTGGGGTGACACAGTGTTTTTTGTGAAGAAGAAAGATGGAACCTTAAGGATGTGTATTTATTTCAGATAGTTAAATAAGGTCACTATAAAGAACAAATATCATTTACCAAGGATTGATGATTTATTTGATCAGCTAAAAGGTGAAAGAATATTTTCCAAGATTGACTTGAGATCAAGTTATCGTCAAGTGAGGATAAAGAAAGAGGATATCAATAAGACAACATTCGAGACAAGATATGGGCATTATGAATTCACGGTAGTGCCATTTGGATTATCAAATGCCCCAGTTGTTTTTGTGTTCCTGATGAATGGAGCGTTCAGGGAATACCTGGACAAGTTTTTAATTGTGTTCCTGGATGATATACTCATCTACTCAAAGACAAAGGAGGAACATGAGAAACATTTAAGAACCATGCTAAAAGTTTTAAGAAAGCACAAGTTGTATGCCAAGTTAAGTAAGTGCATCTTCTATCAAAAGAAGATTAATTTCTTAGGTCATATTATTTCAGCAAATGGGATAATAGTTGATCCCGAGAAGATAGAGGCCATTAAAGGATGGTCAATGCCAAGAAATGTTACAGAGGCCAGATTATTCATGGGTCTTGCAGGTTATTATCGAAGACTCATAAAAATATTTCCAAATATTGCAATCCCAATCACTTCTTTGCAAAAGAAGGGAGTGAAATTTGAATGGACTTTCAAGTGTGAAGAGAGATTTCCGTAGCTAAAAGAAATCTTGACAAATGCACCAATATTCAAGATTGCAGATTCGAATGGCGAATTTTTTGTGTGCATAGATGCATGCAAGGAAGGGCTCGGTGGAGTCCTCACACAAAATGATCATGCGATATGCTACAAGTCTCGAAAATTGAAAGAGCATGAGAGGAACTATGCTACCCATGATTTAGAATTAGCAACCATTATTCATGCATTAAAAATGTGGAGACATTACCTCATGGGGAGGAAATTTGAACTAAGGACAAACAACTGTGGTATTGAACATTTGTTTGGATAGCCCACATTAAATTCCAGACAAACTAGATGGTTGGAATTTCTGAGTGAATATGAATTTAAAATTAAGCACATCAAAGGGAAGAAAAATCAGGTGGCTGATGCACTCAACAAAAGAGATCATGAGATGCATATTGCAACCATCAACATGTACATGATTGATATGAAAGATAGAATTATTGCAGCAGCAAATTCAAAGAGCATGAGAGGAACTATGCTACCCATGATTTAGAATTAGCAACCATTATTCATGCATTAAAAATGTGTAGACATTACCTCATGGGGAGGAAATTTGAACTAAGGACAAACAACTGTGGTATTGAACATTTTTTTGGATAGCCCACATTAAATTCCAGACAAACTAGATGGTTGGAATTTCTGAGTGAATATGAATTTAAAATTAAGCACATCAAAGGGAAGAAAAATCAGGTGGCTGATGCACTCAACAAAAGAGATCATGAGATGCATATTGCAACCATCAACATGTACATGATTGATATGAAAGATAGAATTATTGCAGCAGCAAATTCAAAGAGCATGAGAGGAACTATGCTACCCATGATTTAGAATTAGCAACCATTATTCATGCATTAAAAATGTGTAGACATTACCTCATGGGGAGGAAATTTGAACTAAGGACAAACAACTGTGGTATTGAACATTTTTTTGGATAGCCCACATTAAATTCCAGACAAACTAGATGGTTGGAATTTCTGAGTGAATATGAATTTAAAATTAAGCACATCAAAGGGAAGAAAAATCAGGTGGCTGATGCACTCAACAAAAGAGCTCATGAGATGCATATTGCAACCATCAACATGTACATGATTGATATGAAAGATAGAATTATTGCAGCAGCAAATTCATATCGACACTATTTGGAAATAAAAGAAACATTACAACAAGGAAATTTCCAACAAAAATTTAAAGACTTTGAGCTAAAAGAAGGTGTAGTTCTCATGTTCAAAGGCAAGGTATATGTGTCAAATTCCAAAGAACTAAAAAATACAGTGATGAGAGAAATGAAAAATGTGTCATATGTTGGGTACCCAATATCATAAAACAATTGCAATTGTAAGAAGCCAATATTTTTGGCCTGAAATGAAGAAAGAAGTGGCTAATTACATAGCCAAATTTCTAGAGTGGAAGAAGGTGAAGACCAAACATATCCATCCAGCAAACATAGCCATCCATCGGGGTTGTTACAACCATTTCCCATTCCAGAATGGAAGTGTGAAGTAGTTACAATTGATTTTATTACAAAGTTGCCCAGAATAGTGAAGCAACATGATTCCATCATGGTGGTGGTGGATAAATTAACTAAGGAAACATGTTTTATTCCACTGAAGACTACACACAAGGCAAAAAATATAGCAGAAATCTACATGAAAGAAGTTGTCAAGCTACATGGAGTGCCCAAGGCAATTGTTTCAGATAGATATCCAAAATTCACATCAAATTTTTGGAAAGGCTTGTTCAAAGGTTGTGGGACAAATATAAATCTCAGTACAACATATCAACTAGAGTCGGATAGGAAAATGGATAGGACTAACTGAATAATTGAAGACATGCTCGAAATGTATGCAATGGACTATCCATCAAAGTGGGAAGATTATATTCATTTAGTTTAATTTTCTTACAATAATGGGTATCAAGCCTCATATAAAATGAGCTTGTTTGAAATGGTATGGAAGGAAGTGTAACATACCAATGAGTTGGAATAATCTAGTAAACAAAGCAGTTATTGGGTCATATTTGTTGAAGGAAATGGAAGAGAAAATGGCAAAGATCAAGCATAATTTAAAGGCTTCCTAGGATAGGCATAAAAGTTATGCAAACAAGAACATATTTTTCATAGATTTTAAAGTGGGAAAGCATGTATTTTTTAATAAGAAGTTTCCCAAAATTGGCAGCAATATATTGTGGACCTTTTGAGATCTTAGAAAAGATAGCGCCAGTTGCATACATGCTAGCATTGTCTGCATCCATGAGAGTGCATCATGTATTTCATGTGTCATTATTAAAGAAATGTGTGCCTGACCCTAACCACATAATTGATTGGAATGTGATCCAGGTGGAACATGAAGGGAATTTCATGGTGGAACCAACACACGTCATGGACCAAAAAGTCAAAGTGCTCAGGAACAAATTCAAAGGGATGGTAAAGGTTTAATGGACCTGCTACGGTCCTGAAGATGCTACACGGGAGCACGAAGAAAACATACAGGAGGAATACCCACAAAGTTTTGACAATTTTGAAGAAAATAGAATATAAGAATGCAAGACTTCATTTTGAGCAACTAGAATTCTAGAACCACATCTCATAGTCTTAGCCAACCTATGTTGGGGGCCCTAATAAAAGAATGATCCATCCCAATGGAGTGAGAGCAATGAAGGGGGTACATTCCTTGGGTCAACAGGTTAAGAGAAATAAGATATTTTGGTTGGAACTACTGTCGAAGTTGTAAAATTGCATAATTTTTTTCTTTTGAAAGTATTGTGATC
>ML803125.1:55571-98336 GCA_009831015.1 Picea engelmannii
GAGAATTACCCATGTCTATTAATTCAACCCACTTTCTAAAATTACTATTGGTATATGAACCTTCTATTTTGTTGTTGAGTGTTCCCAAAGTCAATCATTGAATGCATGTAAGAGAGTGGGTGTGAGAAGTCACATACCAAAGTTATTGGGAGCACGAGGGTGACTTTATATTGAGATTTGGAACAACAAGTCTATGGTTGGGTGGAACATCCATTCCAAGCAGCTCATTGCACAACCATTTTTAAAATATAAGTGTTTTATCTTGTTTTTGTGTTTCATTATGAGTTTAATTGTTGTGTATTAACTTTTTGTTTGAGAACGATTTATAAGTTGTTGTGTTGAGTTATTTAAACTGCATTCATGTTGTTTTTAGCATGTTGTAGTTGTATTTGATTAATGGTAGCATAGAATAATTGAATTTGTGTGGAATTTGTAGCTGGGTAACCTACAGGAAATTAGTTAGCATAAAATTTTAATTTTTATGAGTATTTCCACATGCAATGGACCTTAGCTGGGTTGGGGGGGCATTACACCATTTCCATGCGTGGAATTAATTCCTATTGAAAGTTGCACCTGACGATATAATTCACCAGGGGATTTGGCTATTATGAAGTTCCCCTTTTTTAAAACTAAGCTGAAGGTTGAGATCTAGAGCTTTATGAGCCCATTTTTCTGTGACCATATTCAAACTTATTTTCACATGAAAAAAGGAGATGTCGAAGAAGAAGCCTACTTCCTTATTGATTCAACCAATCAAGACTAAGAGCGTGATATCGAATGGGGAGATTATACCTAGCATTGATTTTATTACCACCATAGAGTCCCTGATTATCTCGAGTTTCTTATTCTTAGTGTCTTTGACTACAAGAATTCCCTATAGGAGAGCATATGTCTATGACTCCTTGTTAGTGATTTTTCCAAGATCCCATGTGTAGGTGGATACAAATTTTCCTCTATGATCATAAAGAACCCCTTCGCACACGCCACCCCTTGTTTTATATTGTTATAACCTACCACAAATATGGATAACTTGTCATATAAAATGTTTGAAAAAAATATTATATGGAATTCTTGAACATTAATAATTGGCGTTATCTAATTGTTCTACATTTTTTCCCTCTTCGCTGGAATCTGACAACATAAATATGCACAAAATCACAACTTTGTGATGTTTAAATTGTATTTATGAATGTATAAATGGATTCGGTGTGTTGAAAAACCCATAGGGCACTCAGATTATATAGATTTAACCACTCAAATTTGAACCTATGACATATAATATAGCAAGGTAATGAGCGACAAAGGGACCCAGGGTAGCGATAGAGGGGCTTGAGCGAGCGGAAATGGAAGAGTCTTTGTGAGCGACAGAGGGACCCAGTCTCGGTAGGGGGGGCAATTTTTGCAAGGGTTTTGGTCTTTGGAACTCTCCCAACGAGGTTTCCAAGATTCGAGAGGGTTTCCTGTCCGAGGGGAAGGTTACAGAGTGACCCAGTCAGAAGGGGTACCTAGTTTCTCTATAAGTAGAAATCAAACTGCTACTAGAAAAGAACAGGTGTGGCGAGGGTTCTCTCTTTCCTCTCTTTATGTCTCCTTGTTTAAGCTTTGTTTATTTCCTTTAATATGGCACAAATTAAATGTGAGAAAAACAAAAACAAAAATAAAACTAACAAAAAACACATCAAAACAATTATGGGGGTTAATATGGAGGAATCAAAAGAAATTTTAGCCTTGGTAAGCCAGTGGTCCAACGTACAGTAGGCACAGATACCAATGTGTAACACCACAAGAAACAAATATGCAAACTACTTGATTATTGTGGAGAGGGTAGGGTACAATGGGGGTTTACAATCTCAGTTTACTAGTGGATCTCCATTTTCCCATCTTGCAGTAACAATGGAGGATTTAGCAAGAGCATGGGGTTCTTTTATGGAAGATTTATTTTAGAAGGATGCAGGAAACACATACGAAATATAGTTTTTTATAAACGTAAAGAAATATAAGGGGATTCTAAAGTGTAGGAAGACCTGAAAGCTAAGGAAACCTCATAAGAAAAAATTCGCAACGATCTTGCCGAAAGTGAACAACATATCCAGTAAGGTTTCTCAAGCTAGTGTGGAGCAAATAGAAATTAAGGATCTCGAACCAAATTTGGAAAAAGTAGATGTTTTCGAAGAAAACAAAGAATATAGAGAAGCAATTAACCATGACAACAAATACTTATATAGTCCCACATCAGCACCATTAATGTGGTCACTTGAGCTATATGTGAAAGAACTCATGATCATGAAAAGGAGACTCGAAATTTTAGAAGAGAAAATATAGTATCAAGGCAACAAAGTAAATGAAATTGTTGAGTTCAAGAGCAAATTAGAGGGAGACAATAAATCTCTTAAGGAATAAATCTCAAGCATGCAAGTTAAAATGGAAATATGACAACAAGAAGTGAATGCCTTGAAACATGAATTAGAACAAATGAGGATAACCAGAGTTGAGAAATAATAATTTGTGAAAGAAGAGGACACAAACAAAGACAAGAGATTCAGTTAGCATTAGCTGACTTGGAATCTCAAGAAAATCAATGGAAAGATCGGATAGAAGAGGCTAAATCATGGTTACAAGTTGTAAGTGGGTCATCAAAAAAAAAAAAAAAATCATTGAGAAGCAAATCAAAATACAAATAAAGGAAGAGCAAGATAAGCGAGGCAAGGCTACAAATATCATTATCAAAGGACCGAGTGACTTTGGTGAAAATGAGAGGACAAACATTCTAGCAAGGGACTTCCTTAAAGATAAATTGAAGTGGACAAGGTGTATTCACCAGGCAAGTAGGATTGGACAAAAGACAAAAGGAGGAAGAAATAGACATGTAAGAGTTATCTTAAGGAATATAAAGGATAAGAATATGATCCTTAGAAATAGAGGATTGCTTAGAGGCACATGCATCTACCTATATGAGGACTTGACTTTGTCTCAACAAGAACAACAAAGAAAGGAGTGGGAAAAGTGAAAACAACAAGAAATGAGAGAAAATGGGCATGGTTGAAGAAAAATAAGGCTCAAACCAGTGATTGTTTCTCAAATAAGAAATAGGAAATTGGGGCCCCATGGGAATATTTACATGTAGTAAGTTGGAATTATAGAGGTTATCAATGGAGAAGAGGTCTGGGGTTGGGGCCCATAGCAGAGGGGAAATATATTATCATTCTTGTAGAAACGCATGAGCACGATGGTTGCAAGGTTCCAGATTTCAAGGGGTACAAGAAAACTTCAGTTTGTAACAAAGGAATGAGACATGCAAAATACATGGGGGAGTTACAGTGCTAACAAATGAAAAATGTGGTGGTGTGGTAAAAGTGGTAAAATAAGACCCAAACAAACAATACATATGGCTGCAAATAATTAAGAAGGAAGTTACTTTCAGGTTGGTTGCTTGCTACTTTTCCCCAAAAAACTCAAAGATCTATAAAATGTTGATGTTTGGTCAACATCGGGAAGACATTCTCCCAAATTAATGATTAATAATATAATTATTGATTATTAAATAATATATATAATAAGTAATAATAATAATAAATAGTTACTTATTATCCAAGGGACATATCCTTTCATGGATGGTCACCATATGTTCTCTATATATGGAACACTCATCATTGTAATAACACATCTATCTTATATCATCTCATATAAAAATTCAACATGGTATCAGAGCAGGACTGGGCTTGACTCCCTCATGAGAGGGCCCAGTAAAATGAGAAAGATAGATTACATTTTGTTACACTGAAGCATATTCCTTCAATTATTGGCGTGGATGACCTTCGACCCTTGAGATTAGACTTCAGAGTCTAACTCATCCTTCCCAGCATTGGAATATCAATCTCAGCTTTGAAACTTCGATGAAATTTCCATCCCTTGGAACTAGAAAAATAAATAGGGTACATGATTGAGCATCATTGTAGACACACCCCGTGGGATGGCGTTCTTACACGAAGAATGTCATGAATTCATTGTGCATTTCGATGTGAAACCTGAAAAATTCTCCTCGACAATAATTTCAGGGCTAAGCTATCAGACTTCAGGTTGTCGAAGCTCATTGACTGGACAAATCAACATAGTCGATTTCTGACAAGGATGAGAGGCAGGTTGGGCTACTTGGCGACTGAATGGCTCATGGAGACATGATTCAACAACAAGAGCGACATTTACATCTTGGGCATTGTGTTGCTAGAGCTCGTATCCGGGCGAGGGTGCATGGACCTATCGGCTCCAGCAGAAGACTGTTATCCCCCTACTGCGAAAATGTGGAGCTTTTAGGAGGCAAAATTAACAAAAATCGTGGATCTGCATTCGGTGGATGGAATGTCGGAGGATGGAGCGAGGAAAGTTGTTATGGTGTCACTTTGGTGTATACATGAGGAACCTTCCATGAGACCAAAGGCCAGTGCTGTGAGCCAAATGCTAGAAGGCCATATGAAAATTCATGCACCACCCATGGCTTCTCTGCAATCCGTGCTTTCAAAGAAATGACATATATGGATCACGATGATTTTTGCCAGGAAGCGGAGCGTTCAGAATAAGCGATGGCCATAGTGATTTCATTTTTGATGGCTTGGATTGAGACGGGAATTCATGTGGGTTGGTTGAATTTCTGGTAGGTAATCGACACGAAGCGGTGCCATGACAATCGATCTTATATCATCTCATAGAAAGGAACAAATAGGGCCTCAAATCCGTAGGAGTTTTTCCTGTTCTAATCCATATTCTGGATTCAGAGGCCTCACTGATTTCTGAAGATGGTGTAGATCGTGAGGGCGTGGAAGAGGCAGTCATAGCAATTTCACTCTTCCCTATGGATGATATATCTATTGAAACATGTTTCATCGGGCCTTTTGTGTTGGCCACCCTGGAATGGGTGTTAGCAAAAATGCACTCACGAGGCCAGAATGGACGCAACATCTATTGTGGAAAAATTGGCAAAGGATGGAAATTTTGCCAGAGAATTTGGATCAAGAGAAGGAATTACAGACGAATTGTTGAAACTGTTTCAAGAGCATATGCATTCTCTAGCCATTAAGACCAACCCAAAGGCATTATTTCCTCTATGTATTGTGCTTAAAAGTAGAGCCAAGATGGCCAAAGCAGGTGTTGTTCCTCAATCAGTTGAGCTTCTTTGTAGTGTAGACATAGACATGGTAGAGTAGTCTTTGGAAATTTTGGAGGAACTTTCCACCTTTTCAAAAGGTCGGTCTGCCATACTTGGCCATACCCTAGTTGTACCCATTATTGTTAGAAGCTTGTTGGCGGTGTCTGATACTGCAACAGATTATGCAGTTGGGATTCTATTGGGAGTCTGCTTCAATTTTGTAGAGGAAGAGCTTCTAAGAGAACTTGTAGAGATGTTTGAGGAAACATCATGAGACATTCTCCCCGAAGGGTCCTATGTGGACTAGTAGGGGGGGATGTAGACTTCATCATGACATTTCTCAGATGGTCATATGAAGGAACTAAGACATTGGTTTCACGAGAAAACCTCAATATGTCTTGGGGGACATTGGTTTCATGAGGGAACCTCGATGTGTCCTAGAGAATACATTGGTTCCATGAGGGAACCTTGATATGTCTTAGACATGTGTTCCACGAGGGAACCACGAGATGTTTAATATGGACACAATTCATGAGTGAAGCATGAGGTTGGAAATTTGGGGATATTTGGGTGTCAAGTATACATTCATGTACCCGAGGAGAAAAGGACCAAGCTAGACCCTTCAGGTAGAAAGGGTACATTTGTGGGGTACAGTGAGTCTTCGAAGGCATACTGGATCTACATCCATGGTTAGAGACAGATTGAGGTGAGAAAAGATGTTACCTTTGAGGAGGAGGTAGCCTTCGAGAGATATAAAGGATCTCACATGAAGATTTCTAGTGAGAGATAGGAAGAGAAGGTGTCTTCTCCCCCTCACTCTCCAATAGTTCAAAGGAAGAAAATTGAGCCTATTGATCCCGTTGATTTTGTAGCTCTAGTTGATATTCCCATAGATATTGTAGTAGGTCGGAAGAGACCTGCATGGGATCGTCAGACTCTACAGGAGGCAGAAGTACATGCAACTCCTCGTGGTACCTTCCGAGAGAGCAAGATACGTCAGAGATATTTATGCTATGTCGCAACTATGAGCCACATCATTTATTTCGAGCCTTCCTGTTATGAGGAGACATCTATCCATCCAGTATGGAGATATTCCATGACGAAGGAGTATCAGTCCATCATGAAGAATGATGTGTGGGATATTGTTCCGAGACCCGAGGGGAAGTCTCTAGTGACTTTCAAGTGGATCTATGAGATCAAGCACACAATTGATGGGAGAATCGAGAAGCACAAAGTGAGATTTGTTGCTAGAGGATTCTCTCAGGTGGAGAGAATAGATTATGAGGAGACATTTTCTCATGTTACTTGATACACTTATATATGGATGATTATTTCCCTTGCAGCATCCATGGATTGGAGACTACATCAAATGGATCTGAAGACAACCTTTCTCAATGGATATATTGAGGAAGAAGTATACATCGAGCAGCTAGATGGTTTCGTGATACATGAGAAGGAGTCTCATGTGTGAAGGTTGAAGAAGGCCTTGTATGGACTCAAGCATGCACCTCAAGCTTGGTATGTGAGGATTGATGGGCACCTGATGAGTTTGGGCTTGAACAAAAGTGTTGTTGATCCCAACTTGTACTAAAAGACTGTTAATGGTGAGTCCTTGATTTTGGTCCTCTACATTGATGATTTATTCCTCGCTAGTACAGAGAGCCTTATTGATGAATACAAGTATGCGTTGGCCTCTAATTTTAAGACGAAGGACCTTGGTATGATGCACTACTTCTAGGGACTAGAGGTGTGGTAGAGAACTGATGAGATCTTCCTGAGTCAGGGGAAGTACGCGCTTGAGATATTGAAGAAGTTTGGGATGTTGAACTGTAAGACCATGGCCACACCAATGGTGAAAATATGAAGAAAACAAGTGTGTCTAGTTCTTCCGATTCCGACGAGATTGATCTGACCCTGTATAGACAACTGACTGTATCATTGATGTATCTGGTTAACACCAAACCAGATATTTGTTATGTAGTGAGTGCACTTAGACAGTTTATGAGTCAACCGAGGCAGACACAATGGATTGTTGTGAAGCATGTGTTGAGATACATGTGAGGCACAATTGGACATGGTCTGAGATATACTTCCATTATTTACATGAGGACACATCAAGGGAGTTGACCTTGACGTCATACACTATGGGAAGTTGACCCTGGTGTTTCTAGAGGGAGTAGCCTCTAGAAGTCCACATGGGAGTGCCATGTGTGACATAAATTCTCCAGATTGTGCTCCTTTGTGATTGAGTTGAGTTGATCTATGAGGACACTTATCCGATAGGGATAAGTGGGTTTGGGATTATAGCCCAACGTCCCTTATGGATGGCACATGAGGACACGTCCCTTGTGGAGAGCACACGAGGACACATCAAAGGAGTTGACCTTGTCATTACACACTATGTGGAGTTGACCCTAGTGTTTCTAAAGAGAGTAGCCTATAGAAGTCCACATGGGAGTGCCATGTGTGACAGACCTTCTTGCTACAATGTATCGAGTAAGCATCGGGCGGACCTTCTCCTATATTGAGCTGTAGAACAAGGGAGATAGGATGCATTTATCACAAAGGTGTACTTGTGGTAAATGGGCCCAGGCGTAGTCCTTACTTGATCATGACAAGGAATAATATGGACTTGAGGTGCTTGAGGTGCTTTCCACGTATCAGTTAGCATCAGACTGACATTCACTCACAGGGGCGTACCTGTGGTGAACGAACCTGGTGTGGTCTTCGTCCTAATCATGGTGATTTGAAAAGGAATGATAGAGACTCAAGATGCTAGATGCTATCACATGCGGACCCAGAATGAGCCTGATCTCAGAGAGAGTCAGTTGGCTCAGAGGGAGAGTCACAGGGGGAGTTTCCCCTCAATTCAGGTGGGAGAGAAACATCTCCAAGGACTGATAGACATGTGTCATGAGTCTAGGGTGAAGTTTGTATACTTCAAAGACAAACTTGGCATGATGCAAAATGTCTCCCTCATTGAGAGGGAGTGTTGATGTTTGGACAACATCAAGAAGACATTCTCCTAGATTAACAATTAATAATATAATTATTGATTATTAAATAATATATATAATAAGTAATAATAATAATAAATAGTTACTTATTATCCAAGGGACACATACTTTCATGGATGGTCACCATATGTTCTCTATATATGGAACACTCGTCATTGTAATAACACATCTATCTTATATCATCTCATATAAAAATTCAACATAAAAGAAGCAATTTAGACAATGAAAACCCGTATGCCTAATTGAAAATAGATATCTCTCTATTCATCCACTTGGGAGAAGTAATGTTAATGGGTGATTTTAATGCAAGGAAAACTAACAACCAATCTCTCCAATTGAGTAATGAATAAAGAGGGCAAAACAATCCCTTATGGTTGGAAGAGAGTGGAGATCAATCATGGGCAAGAGATTCACAAGATGGAAATGGGGGAGTGACACACTTTGGGGCAGAATTACTAGGACTTTGTAGTTTGTTTGGCATTGTTATTTGCAATGGAATGAGAGGGTGGCCAACTTGAGAGGGTATCACATGCAAAACTTACAATGGTCAAAGTGTTGTAGATTACTTAATCTTCTTTCAAAGTATTACTTCTAGAGTGTTGAAGTTTGATATAGGGGATTGTCCTATTGAAATGAAATCTGATCATGCCCCCCTATTGGTTAAGCTAGAATTTCTTGCTAGTCCGCACAATAATCAAATCCTTGGCATACAAAAGAAAAATCTTTTCAAAGGAAAAATCCTCATGAATCGAGAAAATATGGAAAGGTTTAGTGTTTCTCTTAAGCATCAGTTTCAAGTTATAAAGTACAACTGATCATATATGACAACCAATGAGACAGATGGTCATGTGGTGGTCATGTTCATAGTAGTTTATTGATTCCAACAATCCAGAAGGCCTTAAGTGCATGTAAAATGTCTCATCCAAAGAAGAGGGCTACAAGTACCTTTCCAACAAATCCATGGTATGATGAAGAATGCAAGGAANGGTCATGTGGTGGTCATGTTCATAGTAGTTTATTGATTCCAACAATCCAGAAGGCCTTAAGTGCATGTAAAATGTCTCATCCAAAGAAGAGGGCTACAAGTACCTTTCCAACAAATCCATGGTATGATGAAGAATGCAAGGAAGCCAAGAGATTTCTAAAAGAGAGAAATTTGGGCAAAGAAAACAAGAAGAAATATGAAAAATTAGTACACTAAAATAAAGAAGAGTATGTAAATGCAAGAAGAGAGGAGTTAATCTCTCTTGGAAAACACAACCCCAAAGGATTTTGGAGAGAATTACAACAAAGGAGAAAACAAACTAAAAACAACATTATAGATGTCCAATGGTTAGAATATGCAAGGCTCCTTTATGAGCGGGTACATGAGAAAGATACTCCTCCCATATTGAAAACATCAATGGAACTATTCACAGTGGATGATATCAAGCAATGAATAAAGAAGCTAGCAAGCGATAAATCGAAGGACATAGACGAGCTTCAAGTTGAATTTTTAAAGTGGGGGGTTGAGCTCCTTACACCTCACATAAAAGGAGTTTTCAATGGGATCATCTAGGATGACTTTATGAGAGAATGGACCACCAGTGTGGTAATTCCTCTCTTTAAGAATGGACGACCATTGTGGTCATTCCTCTCTTTAAGAATGGAGATATCAATAACCCTTCCAACTACCGCACTATTATGGTCAACCCCCTCATGGGAAAGCTTTTTGGGAGAATGATAGAGTGAAGAATCAGTAGTTGGGCAGAAGATGAGGGAAAAAAGGAAAAAGGGTAGGCGAGTTTTAGACCTAGGCATTCTACCAATGATCATTGTGTCACCCTTAGACATTTGATAGAGAAAATCTGGGACAAACAAGGTGAGACAACCTGTTGTTGTTTTGTGGACTTTAAGAAAGCCTTCGACACAGTGCCTAGAGACAAACTATGGAACATTATGGAAGAGTTGGGTACCCCAGATGGATATAGAGTGACAATTTACAGACTTTATGAGAAGGTTAGAGCTAAAATCAGAACAAGTGAAGGAATGTATGAATGTTTTGGTAGTGATATTGGTGTTAAACAAGGATTTTCTCTATCTCCCACTTGGCTTGGTTTATACATTGGTAAGTTGGAAGCCCGGTTGAGTAGGACAAATGGAGAGGGTGTCCATCCAGCAGGGTATGTGGTGAAGCTACTTTTATATGTGGATGATCTTATTCTAATTTCAAAAACAACACATGGATTAAGAGAACATCTAAAGGCCTTAGAACACTTTTGTTAGGATGTAGGGATGCAAGTGAACATTACCAGGACCAAAATCATGATATTTTCTTTAAATAGAAAAGACAAACCAATCACTTTTCTTTTAGAAGGCAATCCATTGGAGATAGTGAAATAATACAAATATCTTGGGATTGACTTCGACTATAAGATCAGTTGGGAGACATGTAGGGTGAAAAGGATGCACGAAGGGTGGAGAGCCTCATACTTACTCCAAAATAGGTGCAGAAAAGTGAAACTTTGGGATTGGAAAACCAAAAAAATCCTCTTTGGTTTGTTGGTTACGCCAGTTGTTCTCTATGGCTATGAAATATGGGGAAGCAACATGTCAACTTGCAGATGGAGACAACTAGAAAGAATTTAGAAGCAATTAATTACTAGCAATGTCAAAGTTAAAGCCATAGTCCCGTATGAAATTATTTTAGCTGAAACATGTACTTTTCTGTTGGAGGCGACAATGATAATCAAATTAATAAGCTATTTAAAGAAGGTAGAAAACATGGATAACCAATGCTGGCCCAAATTAGCTATGGAAGAGGAGTTAGACCCTAGGAAGAAAACTTGGATGAAGCAAAATAAAAAGTGGTTGAGTAAGTGGAATATCAAGATGCATGAATGTCCTAACACTAAGGAAGAAATAAAAAAAGTTTGTGAATAAAAAATTTAGTACTACAATGTGGACCAATCACAGTGGGCGTAAAAAAACATACTACATCAAGGAGTTTAACCCAAATTGTGATCATAGCTAGAGAACATATTTAGGGGTAGCTCTTAAAGGAAAATCAGGGTTGTTAGTGAGGACGGGTTCACATCACCTTAGATGTGAGACCCATAGGTGGAGGGTACCCAAGGAAGTTTGGGAGGAGAGAACTTGCATATTCTGCAATAAGGGTGTGGTGGAGACATAGTGACACTTTGTCACAGAATGTGCAGCCTACGAGGATATCCACAATCAATATGAAAACAACTTAAAGGTCGACAACATGCACCAACTATTTCATGAGGATAAGAACAACCAAATTGCTAGTCTTCTAGTCAGGATTCACATCAGAAAATCTGACATTGAAAAGAGTGTGAAGATGAATTAGGTTTGTTATTCTCTTGGTCCCTTAGGCTATTCAACCTAGTGGACATCATTAAAATCAATCAACAATATCTCGCCTAATTTTATGGTTTCTTTTACATTTTAAAGGAAGGAGTTTGATGTTATGAGTTATCATTACCTATCCTCTGTATTTTCAATTGGTTCAATTGTATATTACGGCCGTTGTTAAATCTTTACAATAAATATTAAATTAGATTATTTAATAAAATTCAAATTTGTTATATTACTCAGTAATTAAATTTTATAGAAAGAAGGTATATTGTTCAATAATTAATTTTTAATATTAAGTTAGATTATTTAATAAAATTCAAATTTGTTATATTACTCAGTAATTAAATTTTATAGAAAGAAGGTATATTGTCCAATAATTAATTTTTGGAGGTTTTCAAGTTTTCTTAATTTGATAAGAAACCATACACATTTTCTTTATTTTCCTTATCCACATAATCAAGAGCGAGTATGACTCCTAATTTCTTCTATACTTTCATTATCATCGCCGCCCACTAGAGGTAGTGGGAAAATTCCAGGAAATATATATATAACTTTGGTAATTATCGGACAATAATGTACTCCGTCTTTTCATGAATATATATAATTTAAAAAAATACAGAGTGTTCACTGTTTTCTAATAATTATGAGTAAATCAAATTTACGCACATGATTTCGACAGAAATTATGATTTTATGAAGAGATATTTGTAATTATAAAAGTAAGCGGATGACTCATTTACCAAAGGTCATTCCAACATCCATTTCAAATTTGAATTGACAGCTGTAATGATGAATATTTTGAACAACAATAAGAAATTATTCCGGGCATCAATAAATAGACAAATTCATTATAAATGTCTCTAGAATTTCAGTCATCAGGGTGCAGGTAGAGATGCCAGGAGCGGTGAAAAGAAATGTAACATCGACATCGTGAGGGCGAGGGAGATAGAGAAAAGGTGCCTTTCAAAGATCAGAGTGGATTTTGCATCTGAACAGAGTCTTGGAAGCTTCACGCGAAAGTTTCGGTTTCGGTGATTAGACCAATGATTTAGAGGCCATAATATCAATTAAAAGATGCCGTGGATCACAAGCGAGCTGCAGGGAGAATTCGGCCATGGAATTTGTGTAAAAGAATCTGAAATTCAGGATCTTCGTAATTTTCCTCCTATTGAAGGCGATCTTCATTTGAAGGTCGTCCTTCCATGCGATCTCTGTCCTCATTTTCATCAAAGCAATCACAGGTTTTCTCTTAATTTTCTTGATTGCTTTAACACTTAGTTAATCTCTAATTTAATTTAAAGTTTCAAAAAAATATTTCACTTTTTCTTCATCAAATTTAAATATTTTTACATTTTGCTGGTTTCTTCCGCGCATATATAATTAATTTTAGAAAATTGAGAACTGCATAAAATTTTCAAATAATTATCAAAATCGAGTGTTCTGCTTAGTTCTCTGATAATCCGTGTGTTCCTTGTTTTTTCCCTTTTGTTCAAGCCCCATTCTTTGAACTTTATGAGTCCGGTCTCCGAACTCTTCCAATTTTGAATTTTCCCTATTAAATATTTTTTATTTTTTGTGTATTTAAGATTGCCGCGTAAATCCGAGGGCTGTGGTGATGACGAATGGTCACAGCTTGAGAAAAATGACGAACATTTGACAGACGAAGAGCTGGAGGTTGCAGCGCAACTGATGGAGTTAAGCAGCCGAAGCCTGGATTTAGTGGAGGAAATCCTAACAAATTCCATGTATTTTGCTGTATATAGTCTTCGCGAATCCTCCAGTGCGTCAGATAGCCAGCGATCTTGCGGTCCTACTCCGTCGCCGGATAGGGTTTCGTGGGAGAAGAGGACTTCCAGGAAAAGAATTAACGTGGAAATGGACGAAAGGAGTAAGCCCCGATCTCGATCTGTTTCTGAGATAATATTCAACCAAGATCTCCAGTCTACTGCTGCTGCATTCAAGCGCAAAAAGGCTAAAGCCCGGGCTTAGCATATGACCGCGGTCGAAGCTGGGAAGAAGAGGAACACGGTTTAAAGGAGTACTTTTTATCGGAATCTTTTCTCAGGAAATAGATCTTTACACATTTGATTGGAATTTGCTATCAATCACAACCACAAAACTTTGATTTTTGTGGATACAATAAATACCGAAGCATGTTTTTTTAAGCAATAAATATTCAATCCATGAAGAGTTTAGCAAAAAAATTTATTACTTCGTGCCTGTTAAACATCTGATACTCAGTTTGCAGCGCTTTATTTCTCATTAAGAGGCAAACATTTTCTTGCATAAACATACCTGTTGAAGGGGCGTCTAGTTTCGCCATTTCTGCTATATTTTTCCACTTTCCTAAAAGATGTGATGTGATGGGCTAAAAAACAACTCGTTGTTTCTCCTGTTTCTCCTGGAAATACTGTAGTTTTTATTTAAATGTCAAAATATTTCCATCTTTCTGTTTTCTTTTTCTGATATATATATATATATATATATAATACACGTTTCTGAGTGTGTCCTTGTGGAACGCTCATGTACCGTGTTTGGTGACTTATGGCATAACCATTGAAATAGCAAATTGGCATGCCGGACTTCTTTTTATTATGACCATTGAAGTAGCAAATTAGGATCGCAGGCCTCTTTTTGTTCTAAAGATTTCTGACTCGACTTTACTATGATGACATAATACATATAGATATGTCAATTACTTTCACAGTTTTAAAACCGCATGAGTGGTTCTCTATCCACATTCTCCATTCCCAAACTATATGCCAAATTCGGAATGTCAGCCTCAAGAACATCACGTATGATCTCTGTAAACCATTGTCAATAAGCTTTAACAAAGCAAACAGCACAAAACCATATGCCAGATTCGGAATGGGAGCCTCAAGATAATCAGATGTGATCTGTGTAAACCAATGTCAACCAACCTTAAGAAAGCAAACATAACAAGCCATATGCTAATTCGGAATGCCAGCCTCAAAGTAAACATCACAAGCCAAATGCCAACCTCAACATATCAGATAGATTTGTAAATCAATGTCCACGAGATTTTAACAAGGAGCAACGTCAACAGATATGTCTAGTTTCGATAAAAATTGTGATGATGGGGCAGTGAAATCGGATCACTAAACAAAAACAGTAAGGTAGCTAATTTTGTGGACATGGGACAATATTGAAGGTAATTTTTTCTCGAAGGGATTGCCAAATGAGATGAAAAGCTCGTCATGAATGTTATATTTTGCAATTTATTTTATGCTTTTTTTAAGGTTAGCTGGCCAAGAATGTTGTATTTTGCAATCTATTTTATATTTTTAGAGCTTTATTTTAAACACAGGAATTAGACCTCACTTAGCCTTGTGTTTATGTTCAAGGCCTAACATTACATATATCCCTTCGATATTATGTATATCTTCAACGAGTCTAATACTTTGTAAATTACGTATATCTTAATGAGTTTATTATTTAGATGCTTTTAAATTCAACAAAAGATATGGACAATGTGTATTTTTAATAAATATAATAGTTTACGTTGATATTTTTAATAATTAATATATGTAAATATTAAGATATGTTTTAATATTCAAATAAAATTTTATCCTTACAAATATATATATTTAATAAATTTATAATTTAAATAAATGTTTTTAAATTCAATAAAAAAAATATGGATAATATGCATATTGTCAATAAATATAATATTTTTAATAAGTAATAGTTTTATATGTAAATATTAAGGTATGTTTTAATATTCAAATTAAAGTTCAATTAATATGGACATGGTATGTTCCATACACTTCCCACACCCGAGGAGAAGGATGTATATGAAACGGTTCACCACACTCCTCATTTTGCTAAACCCAATGAAATACATACTGAAACATTTCACCAATATATAAGACATGTTTCGCAAAATGGGGAGCTTTTAGGGCGATCCCTATAAAAGAACGACATCCCTTAAAATTGTTGTTAAAAAGATCTTAAAAAAAAATTGGTTGTTCAAAAAGTCTAAAAAAATAAAACAATATTGTTAAAAAGATAAAAAAAATGATTGTTCAAAAAGTCTAAATAAAAAAATAATCAGAGTAATGGAAACATCAAAGTATGGAAAGGGACCAACCTACACATTAGCATGAAGAGAATGATGCATAGATAGATGACAAGGATGGACCAAATGAGTTGCACTATGATTTGGTTAGTTCTATTAGTTATTTATGAGAGTGATTCTAATTCAGTTAGTATTTGAAAAAAAAAAATACTCAGAGTAATGGAAACATCAAAGTATGGGAAGGGACCAACCTACACACTAGGATGAAGAGAATGATGCATAGATAGATGACAAGGATGGACCAAATGAGTTGCACTATGATTTGGTTAGTTCTATCGGTTACTTATGAGGGTGGTTCTAACTCATATAGCATTTGACACTTTCATTGATGATTCTAATGACTTCATTGATGATCCTAATGACTTCATGTTGGTGATGAATATAAAAAATTAGTCCATAATGCTCATTTGATGTTGATTTCTTTTAATAATTACTTTTATTTTAAGTGTTCATTAATGTAAAATATTTAAATATAATAAATGATAAGTCATAACAACAACAATGATTGATGAATATTTACATTGTAAAATATTTTTTTTATATAAAATGAATAGTTAGGTTAAAACATTAATTATATATATCTTTAATAAATGTAAATTCCACCTGGATTGGGTGACGGGGATGCGAATTATGACAAGGCAGGAGCCTTGGGACCTACCAGGTGACAAGGAAGGAGCCTCAGGACCTATGCCCACCTGTCAGCCTATCAACCCCCCATGACCACTTGCCTCACCTACCTACTTCAATGCATAATCATGTGTACTCATTTCCTTGCATGCAAGTGTCCTCACATCGTGTCGTTTTCATTAGCATTGTCTCGGTGTCAATTTTCTCATTATTCACCCCTGGCTTTCCTCTTATTCTTCCCCAGCTTGGCCTCTGACCTGCTCTTTGTCGTCTTTCGCATCGCTCTCCTTGCTGCTCTCATTCCCCATCCTATGTTTGTCCTTTGCTCCCTCGACCCTCCAATGCCTCGTGACACTCATCGTCAACGAGCTAAAATCCATAGAGGCAGCCCCCTAGCTTGTCAAACCCAAGTTGTTGTTGCTTAGGCTATCAAAGTCTATGAAGCTCACACTCCGTCGGAAGTTCAAGCAGAACTAGATCTGGTTGAAGTAGACACTCAGGTTCTCGGGAACTTCATTGGCAATGAGGCAATCGATGAGAACATAGGTTATTAGATTCTCGATCTAGGTTCCTACCGAGCTAGGGCCAACCTCTACTCAAAAACAATGGAAATCCATTGGACCCTAAAGACACTCATGGGTGGAGTCATTGTGGAATGAAATGAAGCCCATTAAGAAATCCTCTTGTAGCTAGATGATGTTCAAAGACAATTGTAGGAAATGCACCAAAAGTTCGACATGATTGTTGGCAAAGAAGGAATGGTTTAAGACATCATGGAGCATCCCCAACAACATGCACCTCCTTCAGTGACGTTCTTTGGTCCGCCCCATTAATTTCTCATGTTATCTTACTCGTTTTTTCCTTTTTCAGTTACAAAGGGCTGGAGACTTTTTCCCCACCTCCCATTAGCTATCATGTTAACTCTAGATATCAACCAAACATCTATAACACTAGTTGGGTTTTCAAACAATATAATTTAATTTTTTGTGTGCTTTTAAGATCTAAAGTACAACACAAATTGCTCTTATGTTGTTGGTATGGTTTTCCAATGACAAACCAACAACCCATTTTTGCAAATTTCCCTTTTTCAATAATAAAATGATAGCATGGATTAAAAAAAAAAAAAGTGTAAATCAACCCATTTTTTTAAATTTCCCCTTTTTCAATAATAAAATGATGCATAGATAACATAACAAAAAAAGTGTAAATCTTAAATTAATATTTTTAGTACATACAAATATGAATGTATATTTCAATGTTGATGTGAAAATATATTACTATTTAAGAAAGTGTAAATGAATAATGATTGGAGAGATATATTTTGATATGAAATATATAAGAATAAATTACATAGAATTTATAATGTATAAATAAAAAACAAAATATATACATGATAAAAATAAATAAAAAAAGTTAAAATCTTTCTTATGGAAGAGAGTGAAGAGGTTATGTGTGATGGTAGATTTTATATTATATAGTTTTTTGGAATTTTTAAAATAAAAATTATATAAGATAATGAAGTTTTATGTTTAATGATAGCTTTTATTTGATGATGATGATGATGATGAATAAGATTAATGTTTATTGAGATCAATATAAGTTTATCTGAGAGATTAAGTGGATTTCTTTAGAATGTTACTTGGATGCTCAAAAAGTATTAGGAGAAGCATTCCAAGGTCACTATAGTTTTGATTATTTAGAAGATTAGGAAGGTCACTATTGTGACAAATATTTTGAAATTAAGATCTAATTTAGGTATACTCGAGCACTCTAAGAATATTTTCAAAATTCTAAGATGAAATATTGTTTGCTTGTTTGTTTTTAAAAATTTAAGAATAAATATATGAAAAAAATATTATTCTGGAAATATTGATAATAATAATTATTTTAAAAAATAGATAAAATATTTAAAAAGAATGAAATCATTATTTTTCCCATTAACTATTTTTAAATTTATTTTAATATGATGATGATGATGATTAACGTCTGTTGAGACCGATTTGATTTATCAGACCTTAAGAGGATAAATGATTACTTGCAATTCTTTAGAATTTTGTTTATGTGCTCAAAAAGCATTAAGAGAATGTCTGCTTTCCAAGATCATCATAGTTTTGTTGAGTTAAAAGATTAGAGAGGTTGGTAGTGTGACAAATATTTTGAAATTGAGATCTAATCTAGTATAGGCTGGACAATCTAAGAGAATGTGTTTTTCATATTCAACCTTCTTAGTGTCACAAAGGTGACACACTCTTTCATCCCGTGGTGTTTTAGGAATTGACCAACACCCAGTTTCACTATGGAGCTCATGAGAATTTTTTCTTATCTTAGCAATGCTTATTTTTTTCTCTATACTTCTCAAAACCGAGAGACAATTTTGATCTTCTAGATTAGGGTTGATTACATCTTTATAATACCTTAATTTTATTTTTTCCTCTAACTCTTTATCACACCACATTTTCTCCTTAAATTTTGATTTGATGATATTTTTAATAGTATCCTTATTCTACAAAATGGTGTCTACCATGATTCCCCAATATCTTAGCCAAGACTAGGCATCTTTATGCCATCCTCGCTTGAGTCGATGGTGGTTACAACTGGATTCTAAAGCAATTTTAGGAAGCCTCTTGTCTTCCATGTTGTTTAACTTGTTCTTAAACATTAGATATCTAGTCATAGTCGTGCTTTCAATGGGGGAAATACTTGCTTCTAAGAGGAGGATGGGATAGGGCGTATTTTCTTTAATTTCGAGATTATAGGTTATAAAATTCTTTTGTATTTACTCTATTTTTATCCAGGATTCAGAGATACTACATCCCTAGACTTCACATCCATATAGAATAACATGTGTAACAAGAGTCTTAAAGAAGAGTTTCTTCTTATCCCACATCCAAAGATCAATTGATTTACAATTGTTTCCAAGTCCATAACAAGCTTTTCATCCCCCAATAATTATTTTCTCAATGCAATAATTCCAATTGAACTTGTGATGAATATCAATTCCAAATAATCATATTAATACAAAATAATATTTCTTTTAAATAATAAAACAAATTACTATACAACAAATTTCAATTTTAAAAAGTTTGATACATATTTCATGTATAATTCTAAAAAGTTGATACCTATTTCATCTATAACACTAGAACTTAAAAACAAAATGAAAAGTTATTAAAAATAGTAACATGAAAAATCCAAAAACATGATGGAACATAGCACTATTTTAATTATGAAAATTATGTAATATTTTATTTTTAATGATATAATTAAAAATTATAAAAATAATAAATTTTAATTAGGAAAATTATATTTAATTAGGAAAATTATATAATATTTTATTTTTAGTAATATAATTAAAAATTATAAAAAAAATAAATTAATAAAATGAAAAAACATATCACATAAAAAAATATTCAATATTGAAAAAATATCGCAAAAATGTTCAATTATAAATAATTTTTCATTTTTTTATTTATTATCATTTTAATATTAAAAATAAATAAAATATTATAAACATTTTTTCATTTTTATTTATTATCACTTCAATAGTAAAAAAATAAAAAGTTATAAAAAAGAGAAATACGAAAAAGCAACAAATATGATGCAACGTAACACTATTTCAATTATGAAAATTATATAATATTTTCATTGTTATTTTATAATTAAAAATTATAAAAATAATAAATTAATTTAAAAAATATATCACAAAAATATTTTAAAAAAGTTATTAAAAATAGTACTATGGAAAAGTTAAAAAATCAAAACCATGATGCAACATAATTATGAAAATCATATAATATTTTCATTTTTAATATATATATATGATGATGATTAACGTTTACTAAGATCGAGTTGGTCTATATGACCGATGATTAACGTTTACTAAGATCGAGTTGGTCTATAGGACCTTAAGAGGGTAAGTGATCAGTGATTACTTGCAATTCTTTAGAATTTTGTTTCTTTGCTCGAAAAGCATTAAGAGAAGCTTTTCAAGATCACCATACTTTTGTTGAGTTAAGAGGTTAGAAAGGTTGGCAGTGTAACAAATATTTTGAAAATGAGATCTAATATGGGTATATCTAAGAGAAAGTGTTTTTCATCTTCAACCTTCTTAGTGTCACAAAGGTGACACACTCTTTCATCCCATGGCGTTTTAGGAATTGACCAACGTCGAGTTTCACTATGGAGCTCGTGAGAATTTGTTCTTATCTTAGCAATGCTTATTTTTTTCTTTGCACTTGGCAAAAAGATAGATAATTTTGATCTTCTAGATTAGGGTTGATTACATCCTTATAATACCTTAATTTTATGTTTTCCTCTAACTCTTTATCACACCACATTTTCTCCTTAAATTTTGATTTGACGTTTTTTTAATAATATCTTTATTCTGCAATATGATGTCTTCCATGATTCCCCAATAGTTTATCCAAGACCGAGCATCTTTATGCCATCCTCGTTTGAGAATCAATTTTAGGAAGCCTCTTATCTTCCATGTTATTTAACTTGTTTTTATACATTAGGTATTTAATCATAACTATGATTTTAATGGGGGAGAGGCGTATTTCTCTCTCTATATATAAATGTTAATATTTTATATAATTTTCTTTGCATAAAAAAAAATCAATAATATTAATATTATTAAATTTAAATCATATATAAAATAAATTGTAAATTATATTAATTGTGTGACCTTATTAATTTTAAATATTAATAATATTAATCTTCTTTTTGAAGATTGCCCTCTTCCCTCTTCTTTAAATGGTGGTCTTGATAATCATTAGAAATATTATCATGTTTTCATCATTTTTATAGTTATTTCATAAAGTTGACATGCTTTTGTTTATTCAAAATCATGTTAAAATATCAACATTTTGTAATACTGAGATATTGTATAAAGGTTGGCTTTTGAGCTTTTGTTTCTTTCCTTACTATTATTTTGTGTAGCTATGATTTCTAGTTTACAAGTATCGGTAAAAGTAAATCTATTTGTGAGACCAATGAATATAATTGATTCAAACTAACTATTTTTAGGAATTAATTTAACAATTTTTGAAATTTAGAATGGATAGAGCATGTCATTGTTATTAGCAAGAGCATTAATATGTTGGATCTATGTTTTATTCTTTACATGCTTACATGCAAGTAGATTGTGAATTCTGGCACGATCAAGAGGTCTAAGGTTTATTGAATTCAGTTGGTGGGATCCATCGGGGTTTAGAAGCAAAGCTCCTAAGATACATTTTGGGTTGGCTATGGATGGTTTTTAGCCCACGATTTTATACTCATTGTAATATAATTCCAATTAGTGGACCAAGGTTGAATGATGTGGACTAAGGTTGAATGATGTTGTGGAATTCATAATATGTTTTTTTTTTTTAATTCCATAGCACTAAAATCTATTAATATACAAAGGGATTACAAGCATGAGAAACCTGAATAGTTTAGGACGACTTGTGAGAAGAAAACCCCCATTCTTGACCAACAAAAGTTAAAACTAAAAACCAAAAAAACTTTCCCATACAAGGGAAAGCATGCATATAATGTTCTATTAAAAAACCTTCCCATGCAAGGAAAACCAGGAAAATAGTATCAAAAAAGCATGAATTGTTTTGTCTGACCTTAGAACTTTGTAAAATGAAAAAAAATATAAGAGAAGCATAGGACATAAAAACAAGAACTAATTCTAGGGAATATTGGAAGTTGTTTCATCATGGTGTTCTTCAGATACCAAACAATGATAGGCGCCTCCACTAGATGAGTTGTCCTGACATTCCTTGGGAGGATGTCCTGACGTTCCTTGGGAGGATGACCAAGCTTAGTGAGCAGTGGATGGGATCAATCCTGGTCTTTGTGCCAGAAATGATTCATTAGAGGATGGATAATGTTCCCAATGCATGCATCTTCCTGCGCCTTTCCTTGAGACGAGAATAGTTCCTTTTTTAGCTGAGCAAGAGGCTCTATAGCTTTTGGTGGAGGTTCTGAGGAAGTTGAGCCAATGAATGATGAGGATGGTGGAGAAGAGACACTATCTGTCATATTTCTAGAAGTGTGCATGTGGACTCGTGCCAACAAGTTCTTTATGGACCAACAGTTCTTTCTGCGCTCTTGAGCCCATTGGATTGCTAGGTGTCGATCCACCACCTCTGTTTCCAAAATATCTAACATTCTGCGAATGTCATTAGGGACAAAGTTTGCATAACCTTCCCCCTCAGAACGTTGATACCTTTTCCTTCCAAAGTTTCCTCTATCGCCTCTCCCTCGTTGTGGAGTGCCTCTCAGGCGTCTAAGAATTTTAGAGGTCAAAGTCTCACGAATGGATTTTTTCCTAGGAGTATTTCTCCTCACCACAAGGACGAGGCTCCCCACCTATGGGAATAAAACAAATAATTCAGAGTGAATAAAGCCAAGAAGAACACAATTAATGCTCAAACCTAAAGATCTCACCTTGCAGGAGCCCAATTGAACCATGCTAATGCTTAAACCAGACCAATCTAAACTGTCGAGTTTCCAAAAGTGTATGAGATGGGAATGTTTCCTTCCATCCGAAGCCACAACCCATTAAATCCAGGATATCGACATTATTGCAGGCATACCAAAGAAATCCCAAAGTTGAGGTCGAAAGGCTAGGGAATTAAATGGTCAGGACCTCGATAACTTCTAGATTTTAATGTGCATGAGAGGGGGTGTGTGGGACTCCACGTGGAGTCTAGCTGGCTCCTCCACCTTGGTTCCATCACGTGGCCTAGTGGGATGTGTGGCACTCGCATCCGGGTCAGCACAGTCTTTAGAGGCGAGTCAAACACAATCCTTCCTAAGATGGTTGAGAGGAATAGAATCATATTCCAGGTCCTTAAAGGAGTAGTTTCCATATACCCTTCAATTATGAGCCTATCAACAATGGCATTGGATTTCCTCTTGACATGTTGGAAGGTGATTGCTCCCAAGTGAGGTATAATATTTTCTAGCTGATGTAAACCATACTCAAGCCTCCAACTTGGTTAGAGTTTGGTTACTTGAGAGCCATTTTTAATAAGAATAGTCAAAGAGATGATTAGTTGTGAATCTCATTCTACAATGAGGGGAAATAGATTCCATTTGTTTTCAATTTGGATGCCATAGATGAGGGATTATAATTCTGCAGCATTGTTACTATTGAAGCCCAAGGCTCCAAAAAATATTCAATGGATTACTCCAGAGCTATTCCTGAAAACTCCTCCATAGCCTGCAGGCCCAGGATTTCCCTTTGAGGCTCCATTAAAATTGAGTTTAAAGAAACCAATCGGTGGGAAGCTCCATACTTTAAGACTAGTGTGAGAGGTGTGTCTTGGGGTGGAAGGATCCCACTGAGATGGAGGCGATATATTCCAATTCTTCAAGATGATTTCCTTTGTATGATTAGCTTGAAAATATTTATTTGGCTAGGGTTGGAGAAATGACGTTTCAAGGATGTGATTTATGAAGGTGGTCCAGACCAAATCCTTTGAGTTGTGGTGATCCTCAAATATTATTTGGTTTCTCTCCTTCCAAATTCCCCACACTATAAATCCTGGAACTATATGTCATAAAAAATTGAGAAGGGAGTTTTGGAAGGGAAGATCCTTCTAGTTTTTGATAGTTTGCACTACATCTCCATGAACTCGGTTGGTTCTCCTACATAAGATTGCAATTATGTCCCAAAACCAATTTGAGAATGGGAAGGAGTCAAGGAGATTATCAATTGTATCCAAGTGATTATGACATAGAACACAACAAGAGGGTCTATAGAATCCATGATTGATAATGTTATCGTAGGTGAGGATGTGTCTATGGATGATGAGCCAAAGGAAAGTGGTGAATTTTGGCCAAGATTTTATGTCCCAGATTTTTGCCCAAATAGGGTCCCGCAAATTAGCTAGGGAATGAATGGATAGGTGGTAGGCCTCCTTGACCGAAAAAGTGTATTTTGGCTTGTATCCTCATCTTAAGATATCTAGACCTTGAAATTTATGGATTATGTGCTTTTGGAGTTCCTTCCACACCTCTTATGCAGATTCTCCTTGCCAATATGGTTGTCATTCTCTTGGTGATTTCCAAGTGCGAAAGTCCTGATGAATATACATTGACCAAAATTCGTTGAACGATATATGATCTGAGTTCTGAATGAAGGCCTGAAGATGAGGCAGATGGAAAAGATGAGCTAAATTGGGTAGTTTCTACCATGAATCAGTCCAAAAATTTGTTGAGGCTCTGTTGAAAATTTCCCAGAAACTATGTTGTTGCACTAAATCTCTTTGAAGATTCACAACATTCCAGATAAGGGAACCTTGAACCTCCCGATTGTAGTGTATGAGATCCCACGAATTCCAATTATGAGCATATATGTTGTTCCATAGTTGAGCCCAGGGATTGGAGTTTTTGGAGATCCAGTTCCACCAGGTTTTGGCACTTAGGGTCTCATTATTTTTATTCGGATCACGAAGGTTGAGGCCTCTAGCATATTTTGGTAGACAGACATTGTCCCATTTGACTAAAGCCCATTTGAAGTGGTTTTTGTCTCCACCCCAGAGAAAGGTTCGTTGGATGGGTCTTATGGCTTTAATAACCCATTTAAGAGAAACTAAAATAGAGAAGAGATAAAGAGGCATGGATTGCAAAATGAATTTTATGAGAATTAGACGCCCAATAATATTAAGATATATAAAGTCCAGGAAGCAAGATTTTGCTCAAGTTTTTCAAGAAGTTCTCTCCACCTTGAGTGCTTTATAACTGAGTCAGTTAAGGGAGCTCCAAGGTATTTGGTAGGGAGGGAGGAGATGGATAAGCCCAGGATTCTAGCGATGTTCCCTTGAGTGATTATAGGTGTGTTGAAGAAGTAGATCTACTATTTATTCAAGTTTATGGAGGTTCTGGAGGCTTCAGAGAAAATATTTAGAATTCGGTGAAAGGAACGAGCCTCTTGAATTGAAGTATGTCCCATGAGAATATTATCATCTATGAATTGTTGGTGAGACAGGGGGGGCTATTGTGTCGAGATAATTCTTTAAGGATACTATTGGAGCAAGCAATTTTTAACATCCTACCTAAACCTTTAGCCATGAGGATGAAAAGGAAAGGGGAAAGGTGGTCCCCTTGACGAATCCCTCTGGAAGGGGAGAAGGTGGCTAAGGGAGATCCATTGACCAAGATGGAAAAAAAAGTGGAGGAGATTACAGATAATATCCAGCGGGCCCAGGTAGGGCTAAAGCCAAAGGCTAGTAGGAATTTTTCAATGTATTCCCAACTAATCTTATCGAAATCCTTGGAGAGGTACAGTTTGAGAAGCATGCCAAGTTTCTTGGTAATTTTTAAAGAATGGACGACTTCATGGGATAAAATGATGCCATCCAAAATTTATCTTCCTTCTACATAGCATGTCTGTTCCGGAGAGATGAGTAGAGGAAGGAGAGGATTGAGGCGGTTTGCAATGAATTTTGAGATAATTTTATAAGTCACATTGTAGAGGGATATAGGTATGTACTTTGTTGGCATGGTCGCATTCTCCTCCTTTTGGATGAGGGTGAGGAAAGTGGCATTGAGAGATGAAAGCACATGTTGTTTCCTTTGATATTCCTCTACCATTTCCCAGAATTCAAGCTTTAGAAGATCCCAACAATGATAGAAGAAATTGATTGTGAATCCATCCAAACCTAGGTCTTTCCCTTCTACCATTTGGGTAACAATAGTTTTCACTTCCTACAGAGTTATTGGATGCATCAGGGTCTCATTTTGATCATTTGTTATTAGGCGGGGCATCTGATTAACCACCTAATTTATTTCTTCAACTCTATCCATACTGGCTTCAATTAAAAGGTCGTCATAGAAGGAGATGAGTTCCTGCTCAATTTTGTGGTGTGTCTCTAATCTTGTGCCATCATACTTTTTAAGGGAGGTTATTCAATTATGCATTTTGTGTTGAATGATGGAAGAATGTAGTGTTGCGTTCCCCTTCTTTTATCCAGAAAATTCTTGATTTTTTCTTCTAGAGAATTTCCTCTTGTCTGCAACGCTCTTCAATTTGCGATTGGAGTTCTGCTTCCTTTTTCATTTGTTCCTCTGATCAAAATTCATTGATCATTTGTAGCTAGAGATGCTCCATTTCCTAATTCAAAATGGTTTTGGCTATGAATATGTTTCCAAAAGTACTCTTGTTCCACTTTTTGATATTGTGTTTCAGTTGCCTAAGCTTTTTCTAGAGCACACATATTTTTGAGCTTCATGTAATCTGCATGTTGGTCCACCAATCCTTGACCGTTTTCATGAAGTCTGGGTGGGAAAGCCAAAACTTCTCAAATCTCAAGGGCCTTTGCATGGGAATTCATCTTATGTTCCATAAGAGACATATGGGCCAATGGTCAGATCCTGATGATGGAAGAATGGATGCCACCATATCGTCGTCCAAAGTAGCTATATCTTCAAAAAAAAGGAAATGATCTAGACGAGAAGTTATTTGATTTGATCTACCTGTCTTATTGTTCTAGGTGAATATCTCGTTAGAGGTTTCTAGATAGATCAAACTGTTGTCCTCAATAAATTCTTTGAAGCAAATGTTCTCCTAAGTCAGAGATCTACACCCTCCCTTTTTCTCTTGAAGGGTGGAAATTAGGTTGAAGTCGCCTCCCAAGATCCAAGGTTTCCTTGGGGGGAGTTTCTTGTACCAATCCAAGTATTCTAGCATTCTTATTTTTTGATGTGGGATTTGAGGGCCATAAAAATTTGTAATATTTCCATGAATACTTGTGCCCGGAAGATGGAAGGACGTCGAGAGGGTATTTTTGGTAGCAAGAAAGTCATTGAGGGTGAACTAGAGAGGGTTCTAGATGATTCTTAGGTCACCTGAAGCTCCTACTATGTCTACCTATGTTGCTTTGATACCTTTCCAGATGTTGGACATTAAGGTCTCTAGAATGTTGTTATTACACTTTGTTTCTTGGATCATTATGACTGTGGGATTTTCCCACGAATCATTATGTGCTTGGTGGGGCCATTGATGCCCCGAAAATTCCATGAGATGAGCTTCATTGAGAATTGGGAGTGTAAGAAGGGAAGAACTATGCTAGTTGGGAATATTTCCCTGATTCAACTAGCATGGTGCCTAGAGTGTTGATACATTGCAGATATGTTTTGTGGCCACGCTATTTTATGTCCTTTACTATTTTTTTTTTGTTATTTTTGTGGGATGTTATGAATGCCCATTTTGGCTGGGGATCTGGCTTTGTACATAGCCTCGCTAAGAAACTTAATCTGCTTGGGAGAGATGGCATTGAAGGCATGACATCGACATGCATATTCCATCCCAAGGAGGTCAATATATACTAGATCCAGGTCACTTATTTCCTCATCCATGAGAACATCGAGTTCCTGGTTTGGGTTTTCATAGGGAGCATCATGAGAGGTCGAGGCTGTGGGAATTTTCTGATATTTTATTTCTTTGTTGTGCATGCCCTGATCTGAGCTTTTTTCATGATCTTGATTTGGTTCTTGATGTTGTCTTTTAGGTTTTGGCTTCTCCTCTCCATTGATGGCATCGATCTCTTCTAGTTGATCAACCAAAGCGTTGAAGTTGTTGTTCGTTGAAGTAGAGGTTGGTTTTTCTATTGTTGGCGGCTTACGATTTTGGTGGAATTTGTTCTCTACTTTCTTGAATCCATCCTCATATGTGACTTATGATTGCTTTGGATCAGTGACTATTTTTTCTTCGGACAATCTCTAAAGAGATGCCCATGTTCATGGAATTTTCTAGAGCAGAAAGGAACATGTTCATAATCAATCAACTAGATCCATTCAATATCCTCATGCACACGGAAAATAGTGTATGTCAGTGCCTTTGCAATATGCATGTAAACACAGATCCTATCATAGGATATGTATCTGTTGATTCTTGGTTGATCTGTAATTTTGACAAAGTTTCCCAGAGAATTACTTATGTCCCGGAGTGTTTCCTTGTCCCAGTAGTCCTATGGGAGGGAATATTGTCGTATCCACACCGGAGACCATGTGAAATATTCTTTATCAAGGTTAAACCATTCTACTGAGTTACGAAGTTAGAGGCCTACAAAATTAAATAAATAGGGGCCTCCATCCATTATTGTGTCCTTATATTCCATCCTAGAAAAGATGATAGTGAAAAATCCATTGGATCCTAACTGGATGTCAAAGTGGGCTTTGGATTTCCATTTGGTAGTGATCCATACCATAAGGGATCTTTTAGTAGGCCATATCCCGATGAATTTTCCCAAGAGAGCATGATATCTCATGTGCTAAATCCTGACATTGATTATCATTGGGGGCATCTGTGTCCTCGGTCTGTTGTTTGTCTTGGAAATGCATGTGTGTCTTATTTTTTATTTTCCTGGATCGACCTCCTCACATGGGGCTTGTGGTACTGCTTTTGTGTCTAACCCATCCATCATTAGGATCTCAGTCATTCCATCATAGTTTTCCATGAATTTGTTTGTATATGTCATCAACGTGGTGGGAATCATGGATTTTAGGGAGGGGTCCCATGCCCCTCCTCTGAGATCTGACATAGGATCCACTGGAGTAGATCAAATATTGCTTGATAGGGATCAAGCGATGGGGGAGTAAAAATATCGAAGGAGAGAGGGAAAACCTGCGAGAGGAATCCCTAACGGATTTCAATGAGGACCTTGTTACCCATGATTTTGGTCATCATGATGGTGTATTGATGATGGTGTACTCAGGCTCCTCATAAGAACTTTCTCCTGAGGAAAGTGACATTCATCTCTTCCCAGAAAACTTACTTTTGAAGAGAGTTCGCAGGTTGCCAATATATTAGGGTGTGAGAATGACCCATTCTCGCAGGCTGCCTTAAGCTAGGGTGCGAACTTCTCACACTGTGCTACATAGCTAGGGTGCGAACTTGCTCTAAAGCTTGGAAAACGATGAATTCTCGATGGTTCTAGAAGGGAATCTTCTAGAAGAATGGGTTGGCATTCGAATGGTTATCCTTGTATTGGATTCCCTAATATTGTGGGATCATTCTTCTCCAAGTAACCATCTCATTCTCTCCTATATATTGATGGAATTCTCATGGAAAAGGTTAAGCAAGATTCATTGGAGAATTGGTGAAAGAATTGTGTGAAGGACTTAGCTTGAACAGGAGCTTGGAGACTCTAGCAAGTCTGTCAAGAGAATTTGATCTTCTTCATACAAGGATTGAGCAAGTGTGTGTGTTGGAGCCAAGATCCACCGAAAGGGAGGTTGCGACATCAAGGCGATCAGGTTGTAATCTTCTACTTTCAATTAATATGATACAATGGCATGTCCTTTTCCCATAAAGTCATTCTCACTTTATTGTGTAATTCCTTGATCATACACATAAGTTGACAGTTGAATATATTTTTCTATCTTCACTTTGGTTGGTTTTTGTTGTCTTGGTCTTGACCTCATGAGAGCACCGAAGTGAAGCGGGAGCAACAGAGACCCTAGGAAGCGATACAAAGGTATGTTACTTGTTCCTTCCTACTAGTTAATTCAATGGTCATAACTTAGGGAAAGATTCATATCCTGTCCTATTTTGTTCTAGATCCAGGTGGGTCTAGGGAGATCTATTAGTGTCTTCACCTACCGATTTGTTCGATAACAAAATTGGTGACTCCACTGGGGAGATAACCCGTTTTCTTTGTGGTTTTTGGTATTTTTCCTTGGCCATTTTCTCTTGCCTTACCTTTCTCCATTCATATCAATCTCTGAGTCTTCAGGATACTCTGATAGACCCTTTGGGTCCAGAGGCCTCTTCAAATTTTGTGTCTTTTTCCAAAAATTTGATTAGTTTCATACATTCTCGCACTGCACTCCACAGTGGCCTATGAGAATATACTGAGTTCACACCCTGCTTTTAGGTTCAGTGCGAGGTTCTCGCACTCTGCTCGAAGCTCACCTACGAGAACCACCTATTCTCGCACTGTGTAATACTCTAAGCCTGCGAACCCTCTTTTTCAAAGTTTTGGATTTTAGATTTTTGCATTTTTAACTGCCCAGATCAGTATAAGTGCCTAAACAGAGTTTCTCAGACCATTGGTTGATGTTTTTCTTGTCTTCATTTTTGTGCATGAACAGTCTTAGGATTTCAAAGGCTTTTCCTGTCCATTTTTCTTGACTTTCATTTCTTGAATTTTCTCGACAAAGATATACTCTCTGATTTTGGAATCTGAGTGTGCTTATTTGGTTAAGAACCAGCGATCGATTGAAAGTTGAGCTTCTTTGTCTTTATCATTTGCTCGTTATTTGAAAGATCATTTTTCTTATGCAATTGAAAAGACTAGTTTGGTTTTCTTGTTATTTTTGTTTCCATTCAAAGAGTGGTTTGGGTTTTTTATCTATTGCTTGTTCATTAGTTTTTGATTTTATGCACTCTCACCATCATGGTGTAGGTCCTTTTTGAAAAGTGAACAACGTTTTTCTTTCAAAAGAATTTTGATTTTCGAAAGTATTGAAAATCAATTGTTGAGATTATTGAAAAATAAACAATGGAGAATTGTTATTGATGTGTGATTTGTTGCAATTGCATTTTAAAGGAAATTGTGTCTTGTAGTTAAAGTTTGATCCAAAAAACTTCTCTTTCCCTCTCGTACATAGTATTCATTGAACGAAAATTGATATATATTTCATTCTCATCCATGCATCGTTGGGTCAGAGTCTCATACAAGATCAGTTTCATCTTCGTTTCCTTTGAGTAACAACAACTCTTAATAACACTGCGCAATTGTAAAATTTAACTAGTAACTCTTTTCTAGGGATCTATTACACCAACATTTAGCTAGGCTAGCGCTTTGGAATAGGAAGAGAGATACACTCTCTAAAGCACAAAACACACAATAGCATCTTGTATTAAGGAGTGTTAAATTCCATTTGCAACATCTTGTCCTAGGAAGCCCTTCTCACACAAGGGTCAAACACGAGGTCGCATTGATATTGACAGAGTTACTCACCCTGCTTTGTTGATATCAGTGTAGGGATTGCACGTATTACGGGGATCACTTGGAGGTATACCCACAATGGTGAGTGGAATCCTTTTAAGTTGATTTTGGGCTAGATACCCTACCCTTGCGTGTGGATCGGATTGTCGACTGTCTCCCCAGGCTTTATTGTTGTCGGTGGTAACCTTAGTGGCCTATCTTTCTAGGTTCTTACACAAGGTGACTGTGAAGGGGAAAGTATTCATGGTACCTGGAATCGACATTGGCCAAACTCACTCGGGCTCCTTGGAGGGTATACCCACGATTATGTGTGGGAGCTTGCACCAGGGTGTAAGTCCGTTAAGAAGGTCGTCAGCGTAGCTTTTCCACCCTAGCCCAGCCCCTTCTCGTCTCGTTGTTGCGACGTTGGATTTCATCACCAACTAGTGACTTCAGAATTAGAAGGTCTTGTTTGCTTGGTGTTGCTTCCTAGATTTTGTTTACTAGCGCGTGTTGTTTGTTTATCAAAGTTGACCATAATATTTTCTTCGTGAAGTTTGTCACTCGGTTACCATAGCTCCTCCACGTCATTCACATAGAATGCAGGGTTTATCTCCAGAGAATCTGGAAGGTTCTCAACCCTTGCCTACAAGTTCACCTGAGGGCTCTCCTCAGTGAAGTGAAGTCCCAGACGTCACCACACCACAAGTGGAACGAACTGACTCTCTCGAACATTTCAGAATCACCAATACTTGAGAGGACTTTCGACTTCACCCTGATTCTGAGTGACCGTTTATGCGACAGGATTCTTACGGAGACTTAGTTGTTACATCTTCTGGATCACCAGTTGGACCCTTTCCAGGCATAGAAGGCCAAGATATTTTTTGGTCTACGAGTGTTTTTTGAGAGGACCTTTTTGGTCCAGGCTCACCTGTGATTTCCGAAATCTCTAGTCCAGAGATAGTACCGTTTACTACCACCTATCACTTTACCATCCCTATCGAAATGTCCCATCACACAGATAGTATGAGTGTTCCAACCGGGTTTACTGTGGTTAGTCTCGCTCCCATCAGCACACCGCGTATGCCCAACGTCACTCCGACACTACCACCCGGATACCGTGCGTTGAATGCTTCTATTCCCACTCCTACGCAAACCCCCTCCGGATCTTCTGGTGGTCCTTCTTCTTCTGGGCACTCTCTTCCCAGTTTTATTCCAACACTCCCTCAATTTCCTTTTGGAGGACCTTCCTCGTCTTCTACTGGCAGTCTTAATCCCAGTGGCACTATTCCATCATTCACACCAAATTACCAGATTCCCGTCAGTGGACAATTTCACCAAGGTGGCATAACTCAACCCCCTCTCAGTGGGCAAATTCCTATTGGAACGCAAATCCCAATTGGAACACAACCCCCAATTGGAACACTGCCCCCAATTGGAACACCACCTTCGATAGAAGGACCAACCCCACCTTAAGGACAAAGCATACCTTCGTCCTTGGCCCAGTATTGGAATCAGTTGATACAACATCCTCCTCAATCGACTAGGGGCAACAGTTTCCATCTTCATTTGTGATACCCCCTAGTATGGGCCAACCATATCCAGGTACGTTCAATCCCATCTAGGGCTCGAATTCTCAAACTCACGTCCATGTTCCAGGGTACAATCCCATGAGCTACTATCCTCTCCAACCACCACCAAATCTGCCTGGGTCTTCACATTATATGAAGACTTCTTATGGTCCTACTGGTTTGCCGACGGGGCTTCCTCCCCAAAGCCACCAGTACCCTCAGGTGAATCGATAGTTACCCTTTTTGGCCACTTTGGATCTTCCGGATTTGTCAAGGATTTTAAATGACCCAATTTGTCACTCTCCCCGATGGCCTGTTATACTAGCCAAGCTACCATTAGACATCCCTAAATTCGATGGCAAAATGGGAGAGGACCCGAACAATCACGTTATGAATTTTCACCTCTGGTGTTCATCCAACTCATTGATGGATGAATCTATTCGTTTACGTCTTTTTCAACGAACCCTCACAGGTTCTGCTGCGAAGTGGTATATTGAATTACCACGAGGTTTCTTCTCTGAATTCAACACCCTAGCTATGGATTTCCTCACACACTACCAGTTACCGATTCGTTATGAAACGGGAACCGAGATTTTGAGTTCTTTCAAACAGAACAAGGCCACTCATATATCCGATCACATTCATGAGTGGCGATGGAGACGACGTCTCATTAAACTCGAACTCCCCAATTAGTTGTTGGTAGAGTGGTTCACAAAATCATTTGTGAACGACATCGGTCATGACATCGCCATGGGTGGAGTGGTCATGGAAGAGCAGGCCATAAGTCGTGCTCAATACCTTGACCTCATTTATTCACAAATGGGTACCCTTTACGACTTAATACCTGACTTACCTCATCCTTCTACTTGCACCACTTCAACTACTCCAGCTGCTTCACATGCAGTCGACGGTGTGATTGGCACTTTCCAAGCCCAACCACATTCCGCCTCAAACACCAACCCCAAACCTGCTTCTTATAATGTTGAAAATGCTCCGTCTCCTGCCCCTCCCACCAGCAATACTTCTGAGGTAAATGCAGCTCAATCTACCCCAGCCGGTAAAAATAAATCCAAAAAGGGAAGGGATAAGAATAAGGAGGAAAAAAATACTTCTCGAACAGAGCGAACCAAAAATACCCATGTTGACGATCGGGATAAGCACAAACCACGATACCCTTGTCTTATCTGTGGTGATGATCACTACATGAAGGATTGTCCACGACGCGTCAAGGTCACTAAGTTCCTTCAAGGAGCTCCAAAACCACCTGCTCTGATCGTTTTGTCCCAACCCTTCCCATCTCAACAACAGGCTTATTTGGTCATTCACGACCAACCCTCATCTTCTACTACATATTATGTATTGATGTGTACTGACGATTCAAAGAAAAATGACATTTCCCTCACCACTCGAGCCAAAGATTATTCTCCCTCTAAAGAGAAGTTTGATGATCTACCTCCTTCATTGGTACAACCCTCTCCCGCAACTCCACCTACCAACTGTCTTCTTCATCTCGAACGACCGAGCCTCAACAAAGTTCTTCGACCCCCCCAAAGGGCGTCGTTCAAAAATCGACTTTCAATCCTCATGCTCATGCTGCCTAGAACTACAACATTGTTGAATATCTGGCCCAAGCACCTTCTGCGATGTCAACCCTTGAAGTCCTTCAAAGTTGTCCCACACAACGGAAGGCACTGTTGAAAGCTATCGGTGGAATCGACCCGACGAATACGAATTTAATAATTTTTTACTTGGAAGATCACATTCCAAGGTTAACCCCTCAACTCGCGTTTTAGATCCAAGTGATTGTCTCTGACAAAAAAAAAATTCGAACCGTTATCGACGAGGGTGCCTCGACCTGTGTCATGTCTCTTGCTTGTTGGAAAGCCATTGGCTCTCCCCCTTTGAATGAATCCCAGAACACTCTCAAAGCCTTCAATGGCTCTGGTTTTAAGCCATACGGTGTCCTTCCTTCATTGCCCATCACGTTAGAAGGCAAAACGGTCCAAGTCGAAGTGTAAGTCTTTGACGCTCCCCTTGATTACAATCTTTTGTTTGGCCACAACTGGATCGATTCCATGCGCGCAGTTGTGTCGACCCTTTTTCAGGTGGTACGTTTCCCACATCAAGGAAAGGTCGTCACCGTCGACCAACTAGCCTTCTTTAACTCTGAAACTCATACTGGAAATGTATCGTTCATTGCTAAAACCCCACCAGGTTATGAGAATGTCGGTGTAGGCCTTCTTAAAGACTCTTCGTTAATGGGTACTTTCCCCATTCCACTGCCCGATGTTCCACGCTCGTCTGTTGCTTCAATCAACATGATCTCCACCTTGATTCATGAACTTCCTGCGTCTCATGACCCATGGATAGTACCTGACCCTGGCGATCATCTTTGTTACGGTGAAGAAATGTCGTTAAGTCTGGTCGAATCCTCCTATCAGGCCATTCAATCGGCGACACCTTATACGCCCTCTCTTGGTGAGTTATCTCCAGATCCTTTCTGTGTCATTTTTCCCATCGAAGAAATGATCATGTTTGTCATGGAAGACACCCCTTGGGACGATGGACATCATCGTTCCATCCTTTTTCTGGAGCAACATACCATTGAGAACTACCAACAGATCTCGACCCTGTCAACTGTTGTTGTCATCTCAACCATTCCCAAGTCCACGCACGATGTGTTTTCTGAAGGGAACTTAAGCAATATCTTGCCCACTATTCCCCTCGACATATCCGTCAAACCTGGAATTTTCGAAAATGTCCATATCGGAGCTTTGTGTTATTCTAACGAAATCATCACTTACACATCCCTTTTCAAAGAGTTTTGTGACATCTTCGCCTGGAGCTACGAAGAAATGTCGGGTATCGATCCTGAGATTGTGATACATGAGATCAAGACATACCTCAACGCTAAACCCGTCCGACAATGCCTTCGTCTAGTTCACCCACATAAAGTGGTTGCTATCAAGCTCGAAGTCGAGAAACTTATTAAAGCCAGATTTATTTATCCGGTGGATCTCACAGACTAGGTTTCCAATCTTTTCCCGATCGATAAGAAACAAGGCACAATTCGTGTATGCATTGATTATAGGGATATCAACAAAGCTTGTCCAAAAGACAACTTTCCTACCCCCTTCGTCGATTAGATTGTCGACGATTGCGTCGGAAGTGAAATCTTCTCTCTGATGGATGGTTTCTCTGGGTATAATCAAATCAACATTGTTCCCGATGACCAACATAAGACTTCTTTTATTTGTCCTTGGGGTACTTTTGCCTATCGGAAACTCCCTTTCGGTCTCAAGAACGCTGGCGCAACTTTTCAACTCGCTATGTCTTACGCTTTCCATGATATCAAGCACATCATCCAACCATATCTGGACGATTTACCCGCTCACTCAATGCACCGAGTCGATCATCCAACCCACCTCCGAGCCATTTTCGTCCGTTGTCGGTTCTACTGTATACGTTTTAATCCTCATAAGTGCGTTTTCTGCATGGAATCCGGTCGACTTCTAGGTTTTATCATTTCGCATCAAGGGATTAGGGTGGATCCTTTAAAGGTTGAGGCGATCCTTAATCTCCCTCCTCCTTCTACACTTCGCCAGTTACAAAGTTTGCAGAGGAAAGAAAAATTTCTTCGTCAGTTTATCCCAAATTATGCCGAGATCACTCATGGATTTACGCGGCTCTTAAAAAAGGGTTCAGAATTCGTCTGGGATACCATTTCCAACAATGCTTTTGAATCTTTGAAATTATCCCTAACGCGTGCTCCACTTCTTTTTCCCCCGATTACAGTCGCGATTATTTCCTCTACCTTGTTGCCTCGGATTACACCATTGGTATGGTTCTCGTCCAAGAGGATGATGCTAACAACGAACATGTTATCTACTACTTGAGTCGAAGTCTAACGCCTACCGAAATCAAGTATTTACATGTCGAAAAACTGGCCTTAGCTGCCGTCCAAGCCATTCAACACTTCTGGCACTATATCCTCTCGCGCAAAACTACAGTGATTTCTAACTGCAACCCCATGCAACACATTCTTACACGTCAATTGCTAGGGGGAAAATACTCCAAATGGATTGTGATACTCCAAGAGTTTGACTTGGAATTCGAACGCGCCAAGTCTAAGAAGTCCTTAGTGTTTACTAAGTTGATATGTGACTTTCCCTATTCTGCAACGGAAAATGTAGCAGCTGATTCATTACCCGATGAATCCCTTTTCCTCATCATCACTGATGATATTTGGTATGGCGATATCATCATATATCTCCAAACTCATACTTTTCGGACAACTTTGTCTAGTACTGACCGACGTTGAATACGCTACCAAGCCTGTCAATATATTATCCTCGGGGATACTCTTTATCGTTGGGGGATTGACTCTGTTTTTCGACGTTGCTTAACGTTCGACGAAGCCGAGAAAGCTCTGAATGACTGCCATTCTAGAGCATGTGGTAGTCACATGTCTGGGTATGCTACTGCCCAGAAGATCTTACGAGCAGGGTATTTTTGGTCTTCTTTATTTAATGACTGCATAATCGTTGTTCAAAAATTCCATGCTTGCCAGACCTACAATAACAAGATACAGTCACATCTCGCTCCTCTTCACCCTGTGGTCTCTGTTGGTCCCTTTGTGAAATGGGGCATCGATTTCATGACATGTCACCCTCACTCGACCGGGGGGCATGGATACATTATTGTAGTCGTTGATCACTTTACAAAATGGGCCGAGGCGATGTCGACATTTGACAACACTGGAAAGACCGTAGCATTATTCATTTTTAATCACGTCATAGCTCGTTTTGGTGTTCCCCAAGCTATCGTCACTGATCACGGTAGCCACTTTAGAAACTTCATGATGTCCAAACTTACTGAAAAGTTGTGTCTTCGCCATGAAAAGTCAACGCCCTATTACCCACAAGCCAACGGGCAAGTCGAAGCAATTAACAAATTTCTCATAACCATGCTCCGACGAATGATAGGAATTCACAAAAAAAGTTGGCACACAATGTTGTTTTCGGCATTGTGGGCTTACCGGACATCCGTCAAGTCCGCTACTGGGTTTACACCTTTCTGGTTAGTCTATGGTTTGGAATCCATTCTCCCGATTGAATGCGAGATACCCTCTTTAAAACTAGTTGTTGAACTCCTACCAAACACTTCTGCTGAGGAAGAACGTCTATTTATCTTATGCGATTAGACAAAACTCGACGCGATGCTACCCTAGTCATAGAAGCTCAGAAAAAACGTGTCAAGGCCCAATACAACAAACATTTCAAGCCTCGCATTTTCTCCGAAGGAGATCTCGTTCTTCTCTATGAACAAGATCGAGATATGCTAGGAGCTGGAAAATTCGAAGCCATGTGGCGAGGTCCTTATATTGTTCGACGAGTTTTGGAAAAAGGAGCGTACGATTTAGTAGATTACGATGGTATCCCTTTGAGTGAACCCAGGAATGGGTTGTACTTGAAGAAGTACTATGCATAAAATCATCTGTGCACGAGTACTTGTATTTGTATTGTAGCATACTTCTTTTGTGTTACTATAGCTTGATTTTGTCGTTATCTAGTCTCTGCCCTTATGTGACGTTGTGTTTGATTTCCAGATGTCGGAGTCTTCGCTACCCTATATTGGCTTCACTGATGGCGCTAGCCGTAGTACACAAAACCTTGCCTCTATTGCATGGGCAATTTACACCCCTACAAACGAAATTGTCTCCTTACGAGGTGTGTGTCTCAGCCGTGCGACCAACAATATTGCAGAGTATAGTGCCATTATCGAATTGTTGATTGATGATATCTCGCTCAGAATCCGTCATTTGGTTGTGCGACTCGATTCGCAGCTTGTAGTACTATATTTAAGTAATGTCTATACTATTCGAAGTCCTACTTTGTTACGGGTGTATTTGTGAATTCGCCTCTTGGAACATTATTTTGATTATATTGAATATCAACATATTCCTAGATGTCTAAATACATTAACTGATGCATTGGCTAACTATGTATTAGATAGACATTTGTATCATTTATAAATCAATCACATCAATTTTCACACAAAAAAAGATAAACCGGTAGAAGTCGTATGTATATATAACGATCAAAAGAGTTTTTTACAAAAAAGTTTTGTCTGAAGACCAAAATTTCAAAATCTGAAGCTCATAGCTTCTACAAAGTGACGTCATGGATGACATTCATGGTAACACACGACTGCCCGAAAAACTATACGGAGCAGTCGACCAATGGACTCTGACACGCCTACTGTGTGACACTGATAACGTCATGGAACCTCTCCAAGAGGCATGTCTGGAATATCTGTTGTCAAACCCTCTAGGTTTTGTTCCACTGCTTGATAATCCTCGGCATCCCATTGTGGCATTGGCGCTACCTCTCCTCGTCGCTGAATGGGATAAGTACAGGAGGTCGGTAAGGTCCAACATCTATGTCATCAACAACGAATTTTGTATTTAGTCTTTGGAAGAACATATATAAAAAACATTTGCATATGATAAAATTCACAAAAACATTTAAAAAGGAAAAAGTGTGTACTTCTTACCAAGTTCCCCCTACTGAGTACCCTCGGGCAGGACTAAGTCTGAATCTCCTCGGAAATCCAACCCGGCATAAGAATAATCGTTGACCATCAACATTTGTGGTCACAACCAGTCGAAGAAGGTATCATCATATCTGATAATTGGTCCAGCTACGTGTCGGGCCATGAGCTGACACCATCTCAGCATTCTTGGATCTGTGGGAGCCGAAAAATTCCACTCAACTTGTAGTCTCAGTAACAGAACCCTCTCGAGAAATAAGGACACTAACAAAGACCCGTACCTGAATTTCTTCAGGTCGCCTCATCTGCATTTGGTCAACTGCTTTTTCATGCTACGAAGCACAACATCTGCCCAGTTAAAAACCCGAGGCTCAGTACACTCTATGTCATACTAAAAGTAACTCTGGAGCACCATGTGAGGATCGGAGCTCCCATCCATCCAAGCAATGGTGAACAAAATAGTGCGGAGGGTCAAATCCCGCACTCCCCAAATAGCTACTTTCTCTTTCTTCCTCTCTGCCTCTGGAACACAGTGTAAGCGGCAGTACTCACTCATGGGAAACCCACCACCTCTACTACCAGTCAGGCTCACGTGGTACCCACGTCGTGACAGTCTAGTCAAGAAGTAAATGTCCTCAATATCTAAGGACAGTGTGTGAACCCCTACATGAAATACCTGCTGATCGGGATCCCACATATGCACAAGGTACTCTAATAACCTGACTTGGGCCCTCATGCCCGGGATACGAAAGTACTTCAGAAGACCACAGTTTCTCAAAGAGGCAATGGTGGGCGAATGATTTCTGGCAATAGAATTATCCTCTTCGTGATCCCTTTCGCGCCATTCAAGAACCATTTTGATGGCCAAATACTTGCATAGGAAGCACAAAAATAAGATTAATAACTCTATTCATAAATTGGTTTTCTTTCATTGAGAAAAACTTCAAAAAAAAATTATGCTTTGCGGTTCTCGCAGGTTCCCTTTAGGCACAGTGCGAGGTTCTCGCAGGCTACTGTGGTCTCACCTACGAGAATGACCCATTCTCGCAGGTCCCATGTAGTTCACCTGTGAGAATGGCTGAGCGCCATGATAACCCCTAAAACAAACTCAAAATGATAGTTTTTACCAATGAAAATAAAAAATTAAACCATGAAAGAGTAGAGGACAAAGAGCCTACCTCACTGTCGTTGACGGCTCGTCGAATGGATGCTCGTAACCCCGCAATATGATGCCGAATTTCGAGGGTAAAAGAGGGGTTTTGGGGCTCAAATAGTGGTAAAGTGAAAATGATATGGTAAAAAGAGTTTTACTTCTTTATATTTACTTTTACCATGTTATTGATTTTTTTATAATTATTTATTCATCAAAACCTAATCCCTAATGCCCTTTTGAGTGCAACTTTTGCAGGCGTAATGACTTTGATGTTCATATACAGGGATGCAGACATAATTTTTCTTTTTTCATCGCATATTTTGATTGTTTTTATGGTTTTTGTATAAAACCTCGAGCTTGGTCTTTGTCCGTTCTCACGCTCGAAAATACATGAGAACGCGATCGAGCATACTTTTATCACTTTTTCGGGCTCAACAAGGTTATACGAAAAAGGAACCCCCCTGGAGTCCTCTTTAAGCTCTTTTCAGACTCTCTAAATATGAAAAGATAGCCGAGCACCTTGCTATTTTCACGCTCAATAAAGTATTTGAAGAAAGCGTCTGGTGAGCGATAATTTATCTATTTTTCGGTCTCATCGGACTATTTTACAAAAAAGGAACTGAGAGAGTTCTCTTTTAAGTGTTTTTCCAGACTCTATAATCATGAAAAACCTTCGAGTTTTCTATCTTTGGACTCGTTAAACAAACATCGACAGACCCGTCATGGGACCGAACCACTCCTTCCTAGGGTTCGTTAAAAATACTCTGAAGGACTTATCCAAAGGACTTATCTGAAGGATAATCTTATATCAACAAGCATATGTTATCCTCCTCAAGCTTGCGTAAAAATAAAGAGGTACTCGCCAGAAATGGTGGGGGGGAATTTGGGAAAGGGATATGTTCTCATCTTCGTATTGATTGGCAGTAAGTGTCGCTCTTGAACATGACACCCCCTATTCATTATATTTGAAGCCAGTTTGGGAAATCCATTTGTCTCTCATTCGATTTGCTACAAGGTCATACCCTGTTTCATCTTTGAGTCAATGCTGCCAAATCATTGGTCGTGTCGTTCATATGTTCAAGAGAAGTTCATCCGAGACCTCTATTGAGTCGGCCATCTGCAGTTGTCCATTCTCTCTGTGTCGGCCTTCCTTGTGTCCAGTTCAACTTATATCATACTATGTTTCACCTTCAAAATTTGTTACTCATTTCGTGTCATTGATGGGGGATACATCAAGGCCCTCCTGTGACGAGTTTTGTTCCGTCGACTTCAGCTCATTATCCGGAATCAAGACTTAGAAATTTTTGGTACCTTGGAACCTGCATGCCTCAATGGCAGGTTTCCTCGCTTTTGACAGTGGGTTTACATCATTGACCCCTGATCGAAAGATTCTGTTGAATGTTCAACTTCAACTCATTCATTCACACTCGATGGATTGTACTAGAGTACCTTGGGAGTCATTGACATTAATGGTGATTTCCCTCGCACTTGTTAATGGTTTCGTCAATGACCGGTAATCAAGTGGTTTCTTCCATGTTCGACTTCAACACATGTAATCACATGGTTAGATTCATACTTTTGGGCGATGAGATTGAAGACCATGGATATCATCTCTTTGTCCAGGTTGCGATGGAGTATGTATAATTTGTGACACATAGATCCACTTTGTATGTCTCGTGGCTATGTTGTCTCAATTTGAATTTTCTTGCATAGATCCACAGTGTATTCCTAGTGGCTATGTTATATTTTGACGGCATGGATCCACAGTGTATGATTGGTGGCCATGACCTATATCTACGATGTCATCCGTCTGTGATTTGAGTATGGGAATGCCTACCTCAGAATTAATATATATGATATTTTGCAGATGCTTCGTTGTTCGCAGGTTTCCGATTAGGTGTGCTCTTGGTTTCCGACACACACATGCAGTTTACAAAGTCTTTCGGTTGTCACTGGTTCTGGCCTCATACTTTGGGGGGAATTCTATTTCCCATGATTTTGGTCATCATGATGGTGTATTGATGATGGTGTACTCAGGCTCCTCATAAGAACTTTCTCCTGAGAAAAGTGGCATTCATCTCTTCCCAGAAAACTTACTTTTGAAGAGAGTTCGCAGGTTGCCAATATATTAGGGTGCGAGAATGACCCATTCTTGCAGGCTACCTTAAGCTAGGTGTTAGGACCACATATTGTACCCTTTTTGCCCATACTTTTTGCTATTATTTTACCCTTCATCACCTACATTTTGACTTATACTATCATTCCACTTGATCATTCCAAGGTACATAACGTCCCTTCTCATTACTACACGTTT
>ML803125.1:105582-140058 GCA_009831015.1 Picea engelmannii
AAAAATGGTTGTTCAAAAAGTCTAAATAAAAAAAAATAAAAAAATAAAACAATACTCAGAGTAATGGAAACATCAAAGTATAGGAAGGGACCAACCTACACATTAGCATGAAGAGAATGATGCATAGACATTAGCATGAAGAGAATGATGCATAGATAGATGACAAGGATGGACCAAATGAGTTGCACTATGATTTGGTTAGTTATATTGGTTATTTATAAGAGTGATTCTAACTCACATAGCATTTGAAAATAAAAAATAAAAAAATAAAATAATACTCAGAGTAATGGAAACATCCAAGTATGGGAAGGGACCAACCTACACACTAGGATGAAGAGAATGATGTATAGATAGATGATAAGGATGGATCGAATGAGTTGCATTATGATTTGGTTAGTTTTATTGGTTACTTATGAGAGTGGTTCTAACTCATATAGCATTTGACATTTTCATTGATGATTCTAATGATTTCATTGATGATCCTAATGACTTCATGTTGGTGATGAATATAAAAAACTAGTCTATAATGTTCATTTGATGTTGATTTCTTTTAATAATTACTTTTATTTTAAGTGTTCATTAATATAAAATATTTAAATATAATAAATGATAAGTCATAATAACAACAATGATTGATGAATATTTACATTGTAAAATATTTTTTTATATGAAATGAATAGTTAGGTTAAAACATGATATATATATATATATATATATATATATATATAATAAATGTAAATTCCACCTGGATTGGGTGACGGGGATGCGAATTATGACAAGGCAAGAGCCTTGGGACCTACCAGGTGACAAGGAAGGAGCCTCGGGACCTACCCCCACTTGTCAGCCTATCGACCCCCCACGACCACCTGCCTCACCTACCTACATCACCTCACTTCAATGCATAACCATGTGTACTCATTTCCTTGCGTGCAAGTGTCCTCACATCGTGTCGTTTTCAATAGCATTGTCTCGGTGTCAATTTTCTCATTATTCGCCCCTGGCTTTCCTCTTATTCTTCTCTCATTATTCGCCCCTGGCTTTCCTCTTATTCTTCTCTCATTATTCGCCCCGCTTTCCTCTTATTCTTCCCCAGCTTGGCCTCTGACCTGCTCTTTGTTGCCTTCCACATCGCTCTCCCTGCTGCTCTCATTCCCCATCCTATGTTTTTCCTTTGCTCCCTTGACCCTCCAATGCCTCGCGACACTCATCGTCAACGAGCTAAAATCCATAGAGGTAGCTCCCTAGCTCGTCAAACCCAAGTTGTTTTTGCTTAGGCTATCAAAGTCTATGAAGCTCACACTCCATCGGAAGTTCAAGCAGAACTAGATCTGGTTGAAGTAGACACTCGGGTTCTCGGGAACTTCATTGACAATGAGGCAATCGATGAGAACATAGGTTATTAGATTCCCAATCTAGGTTCCTACCAAGCTAGGGCCAACCTCTACTCAAAAACAATGGAAATCTATTGGACCCTAAAGACACGCATGGGTGGAGTCCTTGTGGAATGAAATGAAGCCCATTAAGAAATCCTCTTGCAGCTAGATGATGTTCAAAGACAATTGCAGGAAATGCACCAAAAGATCGACATGATTGTTGGCAAAGAAGGAATGGCTTAAGACATCATGGAGCATCCCCAACAACATGCACCTCCTTCAGTGACGTTCTTTGGTCCGCCCCATTGATTTCTCATGTTATCTTTTCTTGTTTTTTCCTTTTTCAGTTACAGAGGGTTGGAGACTTTTTCTCCACTTCCCATTAGCTATCATGGTAACTCTAAATATCAACCAAACATCTATACACTAGTTGAGTTTTCAAACAATATAATTTAATTTTTTGTGTGCTTTTAAGATTTAAAGTACAATACAAATTGCTCTTATGTTGTTGGTATGGTTTTCCAACGACAAACCAACAACCCATTTTTATAAATTTCCCCTTTTCAATAATAAAATTATGATGCATGGATAACATAATAATAATAATAATAAAAGAAGTAGTGTAAATCAACCCATTTTTGTAAATTTCCCCTTTTTCAATAATAAAATGATGCATAAATAACATACCAAAAAAAAGTGTAAATCTTAAATTAATATTTTTAGTACATACAAATATGAATGTATATTTCAATGTTGATGTGAAAATATATTATTATTTAAGAAAGTGTGAATGAATAATGATGTGAGAGATATATTTTGATTTGAAATATATAAGAATAAATTACATAGAATTTATAATGTATAAATAAAAAACAAAATATATACATGATAAAAATAGATAAAAATAAATAAAAAAGTTAAAATCTTTCTTATGGAAGAGAGTGAAGAGGTTATGTGTAATGGTAGATTTTATATTATATAACTTTTTGGAATTTTTAAAATAAAAATTATATAAGATAATGAAGGTCTATGTTTAATAGTTTTTATTTGATGATGATGATAAAAAAGATTAATGTTTATTGAGATCAATATAAGTTTATCAGAGAGATTAAGTGGATTTCTTTAGAATGTTACTTGGATGCTCGGAAAGTATTAGGAGAAGCGTTCCAAGATCACTATAGTTTTGATTATTTAGAAATTAGGAAGATCACTATTGTGACAAATATTTTGAAATTAAGATCTAATTTAGATATACTCGAGCACTTTAAGAATATTTTCAAAATTCTAAGATGAAATATTGTTTGTTTGTTTGTTTTTAAAAATTGAAGAATAAATATATGAAAAATATATTATTGTGGAAATATTGATAATAATAATTATTTTAAAAAATAAATAAAATATTTAAAAAGAATGAAATCATTATTTTTCCCATTAACTATTTTTAAATTTATTTTAATATGATGATGATGATGATGATGATTAATGTCTATTGAGACAGATCAGACCTTAAGAGGGTAAATGATTACTTGCAATTCTTTAGAATTTTGTTTATGTGCTCGGAAAGCATTAAGAGAATGTATGCTTTCCAAGATCATCATAGTTTTGTTGAGTTAAAAGGTTAGGGAGGTTGGTAGTGTGACAAATATTTTGAAATTGAGATCTAATCTAGTATAGGCTGGACAATCTAAGAGAAAGTGTTTTTCATATTCAACCTTCTTAGTGTCACAAAGGTGACACACTCTTTCATCCCATGGTGTTTTAGGAATTGACCAACACCCAGTTTCACTATGGAGCTCGTGAGAATTTTTTCTTATCTTAGCAATGCTTATTTTTTTCTCTATACTTCTCAAAACTGAGAGACAATTTTGATCTTCTAGATTAGGGTTGATTACATCTTTATAATACCTTAATTTTATTTTTTCCTCAAACTCTTTATCATACCACATTTTCTCCTTAAATTTTGATTTGATAATATTTTTAATAGTATCCTTATTCTGCAAAATGGTGTCTTCCATGATTCCCCAATATCTTAGCCAAGACTAGGCATCTTTATGCCATCCTCGCTTGAGTCGATGGTGGTTACAACTGATGGTGGTTACAACTGGATTCTGAAGCAATTTTAGGAAGCCTCTTGTCTTCCATGTTGTTTAACTTGTTCTTATACATTAGATATCTATTCATAGTCGTGCTCTCAATGGGGGAAAGACTTGCTTCTAAGAGGAGGATGGGATAGGGCATATTTTCTTTAATTTCGAGATTATAGGTTATAAAATTCTTTTGTATTTACTCTATTTTTCTCCAGGATTTAGAGATACTACATCCCTATACTTCACATCCATATAGAATAACATGTGTAACAAGAGTCTTAAAGAGGAGTTTCTTCTTATCCCACATCCAAAGATCAACTGATTTACAATTGTTTTCAAGCCCATAACAAGCTTTCCATTCCCCAATAATTCTTTTCTCAATACTATAATTCCAATTAAACTTGTAATGAATATCAATTCCAAATTATCATATTAATACAAAATAATATTTCTTTTAAATAATAAAACAAATTACTATACAACAAATTTAAATTTTAAAAAGTTTATATATATTTCATCTATAATTCTAAAAAGTTGATACCTATTTCAAAACAAAATGAAAAGTTATTAAAAATAGTAACATGAAAAATAAAAAAACATGATGGAACATAGCACTATTTTAATTATGAAAATTATGTAATATTTTATTTTTAATGATATAATTAAAAATTATAAAAACAATAAATTTTAATTAGGAAAATTATATAATATTTTATTTTTAGTAATATAATTAAAAATTATATATAAAAAAAAATTAATAAAATGAAAAAACATATCACATAAAAAAAAATATTCAATATTGAAAAAATATCGCAAAAATGTTCAACTATAAATAATTTTTCATTTTTTATTTATTATCATTTTAATATTAAAAATACATAAAATATTATAAACAATTTTTCATTTTTATTTATTATCACTTCAATATTAAAAAAATAAAAAGTTATTAAAAAGAGCAATACGAAAAAGCAACAAATATGACGCAACGTAACATTATTTCAATTATAGAATATTTTCATTTTTATTTTATAATTAAAAATTATAAAAACAATAAATTAATTTAAAAAATATTTAAGAAAAGTTATTAAAAATAGTGCTATGGAAAAGCTAAAAAACCAAAACCATGATGCAACATGATTATGAAAATCATATAATATATTTATTTTTAATATATATGATGATGATGATTAACATTCACTAAGATCGAGTTGGTCTGTAGGACCGATGATTAACGTTCACTAAGATCGAGTTGGTCTATAGGACCGATGATTAACGTTCACTAAGATCGAGTTGGTTTATAGGACCGATGATTAACATTCACTAAGATCGAGTTGGTCTATAGGACCTTAAGAGGGTAAGTAATCACTGATTACTTGCAATTCTTTGGAATTTTGTTTCGTTGCTCGAAAAGCATTAAGAGAAGCTTTCCAAGATCACCATACTTTTGTTGAGTTAAGAGGTTAGAAAGATTGGTAATGTGACAAATATTTTGAAAATGAGATCTAATATGGGTATAGGATGGACAATCTAAGAGAAAGTGCTTTCATCTTCAACCTTCTTAGTGTCACAAAGGTGACACACTCTTTCATCCCATGGTGTTTTAGGAATTGACCAACGCCCAGTTTCACTATGGAGCTCGTGAGAATTTGTTCTTATCTTAGCAATGCTTATTTTTTTCTTTACACTTGGCAAAAAGATAGATAATTTTGATCTTCTAGATTATGGTTAATTACATCCTTATAATACCTTAAGTTTCTTTTTTCCTCTAACTCTTTATCACACCACATTTTCTCCTTAAATTTTGATTTGACATTTTTTTAATAATATAATATGATGTCTTCCATGATTCCCCAATAGTTTATCCAAGACCGAGCATCTTTATGCCATCCTCGTTTGAGTTGATGATGGTTATGACTCGATTTTGAATCAATTTTAGGAAACCTCTTATCTTCCATGTTATTTAACTTATTCTTACACATTAAGTATTTAATCATAACAATGTTCTTAATGGAAGAGAGGCTTATTTCTCTCCCTATATATAAATGTTAATATTTTATATAATTTTCTTTACATAAAAAAAATCAATAATATTAATATTATTAAATTTAAATCATATATAAAATAAATTGTAAATTATATTGATTGTGTGGCCTTATTAATTTTAAATATTAATAATATTAATCTTCTTTTTGAAGATTGCCCTCTTCCCTCTTCTTTAAATGATGGTCTTGATAATCATTAGAAATATTATCATGTTTTCTCTGATCATTTTTATAGTTATTTCATAAAGTTGACATGCTTTTGTTTATTCAAAATCATGTTAAAATATCAACATTTTGTAATATTGTATAAAGGTTGGCTTTTGAGCTTTTGTTTCTTTCCTTACTATTATTTTGTGTAGCTATGATTTCTAGTTTATAAGTATCGGTAAAAGTAAATCTATTTGTGAGACCAATGAATATAATTGATTCAAACTAACTATTTTTATGAATTAATTTAACAATTTTTGAAATTTAGAATGGATAGAGCATGTCATTGTTACTAGCAAGAGCATTAATATGTTGGAACTATGTTTTATTCTTTACATGCAAATAGATTGTGAATTCTGGCACGATCAAGAGGTCTAAGGTTTATTGAATTCAGTTGGTGGGATCCATCGGGGTTTAGAAGCAAAGCTCTTAAGATACATTTTGGGTTCGCTATGGATGGTTTTTAGCCCACGATTTTATACTCATTGTAATATAATTCCAATTAGTGGATCAAGGTTGAATGATGTTGTGGAATTCATAATATGTTTTTTTTTCAAATTTCATAGCACTAAAATCTATTAATATACAAAGAGATTACAAGCATGAGAAACTTGAATAGTTTAGGACGACCTGTGAGAAGAAAACCCCCATTCTTAACCAACAAAAGTTAAAACTAAAAACCCAAAAAACTTTTCCATACAAGGGAAAGCATGCATATAATGTTTTATAAAAAAACCTTCCCATGCAAGGGAAACCAGGAAAATAGTATTAAAAAAGCATGAACTATATTTTCTGACCTTAGAACTCTGTAAAACGAAAAAAATATAAGAGAAGCATAGGACATAAAAACAAGAACTAATTCTAGGGAATATTGGAAGTTGTTTCATCAGGGTGCTCTTCAGATACCAAACAATGATAGGCGCCTCCACTAGATGAGTTGTCCTGACGTTCGTTGGGAGGATGACCAAGCTTAGTGAGCAGTGGATGGGATCAATCCTGGTCTTTGTGCTAGACATGATTCATTAGAGGATGGATAATGTTCCCAACGCATGCATCTTCCTGCGCCTTTCCTTGAGACGAGAGTAGTTCCTTTTTTTGCTGAGCAGAAGGCTCTATAGCTTTTGGTGGAGGTTCTGAGGAAGTTGAGCCAATGAATGATGAGGATGGTGGAGAAGAGACACTATCTGTCATATTTCTAGAAGTGTGCATGTGGACTCGTGCCAACAAGTTCTTTACGGACCAGTAGTGCTTTCTGCGCTCTTGAGCCCATTGGATTGCTAGGTGTCGATCCAACACCTTTGTTTCCAAAATATCTAACATTCTGCGAATGTCATTAGGGACAAAGTCTGCGTAACCTTCCCCCTCAGAATGTTGATACCTTTGCCTTCCAAAGTTTCCTCTACCGCCTCTCCCTCGTTGTGGAGTGCCTCTCAAGCGTCTAAGAATTTTAGAGGTCAAAGTCTCACGAATGGATTTTTTCCTAGGAGTATTTCTCCTCACCACAAGGATGAGGCTCCCCACCTATGAGAATAAAACAAAGAATTCAGAGTGAATAAATCCAAGAAGAACACAATTAATGCTCGAACCTAAAGATCTCACCTTGCAGGAGCCCAATTGAACCATGCTAATGCTTAAACCAGACCAATCTAAACTGTCGAGTTTCCAAAAGTGTATGAGATGGGAATGTTTCCTTCCATCCGAAGCCACAACCCATTAAATCCAGGATATCGACATTATTGCAGGCGTACCAAAGAAATCCCAAGGCTGAGGTCGAAAGGCTAGGAAATTAAATGGTCAGGACCTCAATAACTTCTAGATTTTAATGTGCATGAGAGGGGGTGTGTGGGGACTCCACGTGGGGTCTAGTTGGCTCCTCCACCCTGGTTCCATCATGTGGCCTAGTGGGATGTGTGGCACCCACATCCGGGTTAGCACAATCTTTAGAGGCGAGTCAAACACAATCCTTCCTAAGACGGTTGAGAGGAATAGAATCGTATTCCAAGTCCTGAAAGGAGTAGTTTCCTTATACCCTTCAATTGTGAGCCTATCAACAATGGCATTGGATTTTCTCTTGACATGTTGGAAGGTGATTGCTCCCAAGTGAGGTATAAGGTTTTCCAGCTGATGTAAACCATACTCAAGCCTCCAACTTGGTTAGAGTTTGGTTACTTGAGAGCCATTTTTAATAAGAATAGTCAAAGAGATGATTAGTTGTTAATCTCCTTCTACAATGAGGGGAAATAGATTCCATTTGTTTTCAATTTGGATGCCATAGATGAGGGATTATAATTCTGCAGCGTTGTTACTATCGAAGCCCAAGGATCCAAAAAATATTCAATGGATTACTCTAGAGCTATTCCTGAAAACTCCTCCATAGCCTGCAGGCCTAGGATTTCCCTTTGAGGCTCCATTAAAATTGAGTTTAAAGAAACCAATCAGTGGGAAGCTCCATACTTTAGGACTAGCGTGAGAGGTGTGTCTTGGGGTGGAAGGATCCCACTGAGATGGAGGCGATATATTCCAATTCTTCAAGATGATTTCCTTTGTATGATTAGCTTGAAAATATTTATTTGGCCAGGGTTAGAGAAATGACGTTTCAAGGATGTGATTTCTGAAGGTGGTCCAGACCAAATCCTTTGAGTTGTGGTGATCCTCAAATATTCTTTGGTTTCTCTCTTTCCAAATTCCCCACACTATAAATCTTGGAACTATATGTCATAAACAATTGAGAAGGGAGTTTTGGAAGGGAAGATCCTTCTAGTTTTTGATAGTTTGCACTACATCTCCATGAACTCGGTTGGTTCTCCTACATAAGATTGCAATTATGTCCCAAAACCAATTTGAGAATGGGAAGGAGTCAAGGATATTATCAATTGTATCTAAGTGATTATGACAGAGAACACAACAAGAGGGTCTATAGAAGCCATGATGGATAATGTTATCGCAGGTGAGGATGCGTCTATGGATGATGAGCCAAAGGAAAGTGGTGAATTTTGGCCAGGATTTCATGTCCCAGATTTTTTCCCAAATGGGGTCCCGCAAATCAGCTAGGGAATGAATGGATAGGTGGTAGGCCTCCTTGACCAAAAAAGTGTATTTTGGCTTGTATCCTCATCTTAAGATATCTGGACCTTGAAATTTATGGATTATGTGCTTTTGGAGTTCCTTTCACACCTCTTATGCAGATTCTCCTTGCCAATATGGTTGTCATTCTCTTGGTGATTTCCAAGTGCGAAAGTCCTGATGAATATACATTGACCAAAATTCATTGAATGATCTATGATCTGAGTTCTGAATGAAGGCCCGAAGACGAGGCAGATGGAAAAGACAAGCTAAATTGGGTAGTTTCTACCATGAATCGGTCCAAAAATTTGTTGAGGCTCTGTTGCGAATTTCCCAGAAACTATGTTGTTGCACTAAATCTCTTTGAAGATTCACAACATTCCAGATAAGGGAACCTTGAACCTCCCGATTGTAGTGTATGAGATCTCGTGAATTCCAATTATGAGCATATATGTTGTTCCATAGTTGAGCCCAGGGATTGGAGTTTTGGGAGATCCAGTTCCACCAGGTTTTGGCACTTAGGGTCTCATTATTTTTAGTCGGATCACGAAGGTTGAGGCCTCTAGCAGATTTTGGTAGACAGACATTGTCCCATTTGACTAAAGCCCATTTGAAGTGGTTTTTGTCTCCACCCTAGAGAAAGGTTCGTTGGATGGGTATTATGGCTTTAATAACCCATTTAAGAGAAACTAAACTAGAGAAGAGATAAAGAGTCATGGATTGCAAAATGAATTTTATGAGAATTAGACGCCCAATAATATTAAGATATATAAAGTTCAGGAAGCAAGATTTTGCTCAAGTTTTTCAAGAAGTTCTCTCCACGATGAGTGCTTTATAACTGAGTCAGTTAAGGGAGCACCAAGGTATTTGGTAGGGAGGGAGGAGATGGATAAGCCCAGGATTCTAGCGATGTTCCCTTGAGTGATTATAGGCATGTTGAAGAAGTAGATCTACTATTTATCCAAGTGTATGGAGGTTCTGGAGGCTTCATAGAAAATATTTAGAATTCGGTGAAAGGAACGAGCCTCTTGAATTGAAGTATGTCCCATGAGAATATTATCATCTATGAATTGTTGGTGAAACAGGGGGGGCTATTGTGTCGAGATAATTCTTTAAGGATACCATTGGAGCAAGCAATTTTTAACATCCTACCTAAACCTTCAGCCATGAGGATGAAAAGGATAGGGGAAAGGGGGTCCCCTTGACGAATCCCTCTGGAAGGGGAGAAGGTGGCTAAGGGAGATCCATTGACCAAGATGGAAAAAAAGTGGAGGAGATTAAAGATAATATCCAGCGGGCCCAGGTAGGGCTAAAGACAAAGGCTAGTAGGAATTTTTCAATGTATTCCCAACTAATCTTATCGAAATCCTTGGAGAGATCCAGTTTGAGAAGCATGCCAAGTTTCTTGGTAATTTTTAAAGAATGGATGACTTCATGGGATAAAATGATGCCATCCAAAATTTATCTTCCTTCTACATAGCATGTATGTTCCAGAGAGATGAGTAGAGGAAGGAGAGGATTGAGGCGGTTTGTAATGAATTTTGAGATAATTTTATAAGTCACATTGCAAAGGGATATAGGTCTGTACTTTGTTGGCATGGACACATTCTCCTCCTTTTGGATGAGGGTGAGGAAAGTGGCATTGAGAGATGGAAGCACCTGTTGTTTCCTTTGAGATTCCTCTACCATTTCCCAGACTTCAAGCTTTAGAAGATCCCAACAATGATGGAAGAAATTGATTGTGAATCCATCCAGACCTAGGTCTTTCCCTTCTACCATTTGGGTAACAATAGTTTTCACTTCCTACAGAGTTATTGGACGCATCAGGGTCTCATTTTGATCATTCGTTATTAGGCGGGGCATGTGATTAACCACCTAATTTATTTCTTCAACTCTATCCAGACTGGCTTCAATTAAAAGATCGCCATAGAAGGAGGTGAGTTCCTGCGCAATTTTTTGGTGTGTCTCCAATATTGTGCCATCATACTTTTTAAGGGAGGTTATTCGATTATGCATTTTGTGTTGAATGGTGGAAGAATGTAATGTTGTGTTCCCCTTCTTTTATCCAGGAAATTCTTGATTTTTTCTTCTAGAGAATTTCCTCTTATCTGCAACGCTCTTCAATTTGCGATTGGAGTTCTGGTTCCTTTTTCATTTGTTCCTCTGATCAACATTCATTGATCATTTGTAGCTAGAGTTGCTCCATTTCCTGATCCGGAATGGTTTTGGCTATGAATATGTTTCCAAAAGTACTCTTGTTCCACTTTTTGATATTGTGTTTCAGTTGCCTAAGCTTTTTCTAGAGCACACATATTTTTGAGCTTCATCTAATCTGCATGTTGGTCCACCAATCCTTGACCGTTTTCATGAAGTCTGGGTGGGAAAGAAAAAACTTCTCAAATCTGAAGGGCCTTTGCATGGGAATTCATCTTATGTTCCATAAGAGGCATATGGGCCAATGGTTAGATCCTAATGATGGAAGAATGGATGCCACCAGATTGTCATCCGAAGTAGTTATATCTTCAGAAAAAAGGAAATGATCTAGACAAGAAGTTATTTGATTTGATCTATCTCTCTTATTGTTCCAGGTGAATATCCCGTTAGAGGTTTCTAGATAGATCAAACTGTTGTCTTCAATAAATTCTTTGAAGCAAATGTCCTCCTAAGTCAGAGATCTGCACCCTCCCTTTTTCCCTTGAAGGGTGTAAATTAGGTTGAAGTCGCCTCCCAAGATCCAAGGTTTCCTTGGGGGGAGTTTCTTGTACCAATCCAAGTATTCTAGCATTCTTATTTTTTGATGTGGGATTTGAGAGCCACAAAAATTTGTAATATTTCAATGAATACTTGTGCCCGGAAGATGGAAGGACGTCGAGAGGGTATTTTTGGTAGCAAGAAAGTCATTGAGGGTGAACTAGAGAGGATTCTAGATGATTCTCAGGTCACCCGAAGCTCCTACTATGTCTACCTATGTTGATTTGCTACCTTTCCAAATATTGGACATTAAGGTCTCTAGAATGTTGTTATTACACTTTGTTTCTTGGATCATTATGACTGTGGGATTTTCCCACGGATCATTATGTGCTAGGTGGGGCCATTGATGCCCCGAAAATTCCATGAGATGAGCTTCATTGAGAACTGGGAGTGTGAGAAGGGAAGAACTATGCTAGTTGGGAATATTTCCCTGATTCAACTAGCATGGTGCCTAGAGTGTTGATACATTGCAGATATGTTTTGTGGCCACGCTTTTTTATGTCCTTTACTGTTTTTTTTTGTTCTTTTTGTGGGATGTTCTGAATGCCCAGTTTGGCTCGGGCGCTTTGTACATAGCCTCACTAAGAAACTTAATCTGCTTGGGAGAGATGGCATTGAAGGCATGACATCGACATGCATATTCCATCCCAAGGAGGTCAATATATACTAGATCCAAGTCACTTATTTCCTCATCCATGAGAACATCGAGTTCCCGGTTTGGGTTTTCATAGGGAGAATCATGAGAGGTCGAGGTTGTGTGAATTTTCTGATCTTTTATTTCTTTGTTGTGCATGCCCTAATCTGAGCTTTGTTCATGATCTTGCTTTGGTTCTTGATGTTGTCTTTTAGGTTTTGGCTTATCCTCTGAATTGATGGCATCGATCTCTTCTGGTTGATCAACCAAAGCGTTGAAGTTGTTGTTCATCGAAGTAGAGGTTTGTTTGTCTATTGTTGGCGGCTTACGATTCTGGTGGAATTTGTTCTCTACTTTCTTGAATCCATCCTCATATGTGACTTATGATTTCTTTGGATCAGTGACTATTTTTTTCTTCGGACAATCTCTGAAGAGATGCCCATGCTCATGGAATTTTCTAGAGTGGAAAGGAACATGTTCATAATCAATCAACTAGATCCATTCAATATCCTCATGCACAAGGAAAATAGTGTATGTCAATGCCTTTCCAATATGCATGTAAACATAGATCCTATCATAGGATATGTATCTGTTGATTCTTGGTTGATCTGTAATTTTGACAAAGTTTCCCAGAGTGTTTCCTTGTCCCAGTAGTCCTATGGGAGGGAATATTGTCCTATCCACACCGGAGCCCATGTGAAATATTCTTATCAAGGTTAAACCATTCTACCGAGTTACAAAGTTAGAGGCCTACAAAATTAAAGAAATAGGGGCCTCCATCCATTATTGTGTCCTTATATTCCATCCTGGAAAAGATGATAGTGAAAAATCCATTGGATCCTAACTGGATGTCAAAGTGGGCTTTGGATTTCCATTTGGTAGTGATCCATACCATAAGGGATCTTTCAGTAGGCCATATCCCGATGAATTTTCCTAAGACAGCATGATATCTCATGTGCTAAATCCTGACGTTGATTATCATTGGGGGCATCTGTGTCCTCGGTCTGTGTTTGTCTTGAAAATGCATGTGTGTCTTATTTTGGATTTTCTTAGATCGACCTCCTCCCGTGGGGCTTGTGGTACTGCTTTTGCGTCTAACCCATCCATCATTAGGATCTCAGTCATTCCATCATAGTTTTCCATGAATTTGTTTGTATATGTCGTCAACGTGGTGGGAATCATGGATTTTAGGGAGGGGTCCCATGCCCCTCCTCTGAGATCTGACATAGGATCCACTGGAGTAGATCAAATATTGCTTGATAGGGATTAAGCGATGGGGGAGTAAAAATATCGAAGGAGAGAGGGAAAACCTACGAGAGGAATCCTTAACGGATTTCAATGAGGACCTCATAGATCATTATCTTCAAGGATGTCGAGTAAGTTGAATTTATAACATTATTTTATGCATTATTTGTTAATACAATGAGAAAGGGGTGTGTCTTTGAGTTTCATGGTTTTCTTGGTTAAGAGTTTCTACAATAAATATCTCTTATGTATCATACATCTGATATTGTTTTTTCTATTTTTCTTGTTCAATTGGCATTACTTCTCTTGCATAGATTTATCAATTATTATTTTCAAAATTTGGTATTTAGGGGGGTGCATTTGTTGCTACATTTTACCTAATTTTGTGAAGATCAAGGGAATCTTGAAAAGCACATTTTTTCATGTATTTTTAGTTTATCTCACTGTGGGTCTATTAAAACTATGCAACATGGGTACTGGTTGGATGTAGAATTCAATTCCATACAATGAGTACATACACTTGAAATTCGGATGTAGAATTTAGTTCCACATCCAATGAGTACATACACTTGAAATTTGAGTAAACCTATAAGGAGAAAAGTTGAAAACACAATTTAAAAAAAATATAGTTTTCTTTCTTTCTCTTTGAAAAATAATAATTCTTATTTTATTAATTTCTTAAGAGGCCTATTTTAGACCTCAAAAATTCTCTAATTTGAAACCCTATATTGAGTAGGAGCTATACACCAATGATTTTTTCGTGTGAAAGAAAATGGGGAGCAGTTCAAGGATAGAGATAGAAAAAATTAATGGCTAGAACATTAAGTTATGGAAACTTAAGATGGAAGACCTTATTGTGGACAAAGGTCAATGGGTTGTTGTGTCTTGTAGGTAATATGGAGAAAGAATATTGGGAGAAGATGGATATGAAAACAAAGAGTATGATATTATTCTACCTTTCAGATTTAGTATTGTTGAATGTCTTAGGAGAATACAATGTTAAGGAGCTCGGGGATAAGTTAGGGATTCTATATCGGTGAAAGTCAGAAGTCCCTAGTAAACAAACTATTAATTTGAAAGAAGTTGTATCCTCTTAGGATGAATGATGTTGACTCCATGAAAGAACACCTCAATGTGTTCAACACCATGGTAGCTTAGTTAGCCTATGTTGATATTAAAATGTCTGGAGAATATAAATGTATTACTCTATTATTAAATTTTCAAATTCATGGGATAATCTAATTACGATCATTGGTAGGACTATTGTTGCATATACATTAAAGTTTGAGGAGATACTTGCATCCTTTTTTATCAAAATAAAGGAGGCAAAAATCCATGCAAGGTTTTACAAGGATGCCTTATTTGTAAGAGTTCATCCCCAATATAGAAGCACACACAATCCAGGGAAAAACAATATAAGTCTAGAGTTTATAAGGAAATGTTGGAAATACAATAAAGATGGGAATTTCAAGAAAGAATGTAGATTTTAAAATATTGATAGAGGTAAGGTGCATGATGATTCCCCCTCCATAAAAACAAATACCTCCATATAAGGAGGGGATGTATACTTTGCATATTCAATTATACACATATATCATAATGCATGGTTGATTGACTCGAGTCATTCTTTTCATATGACTCCCTAGAATGAACATATTTGAAAATACAAGAAAAATGATGGGGGTGATGTCTTCTTAGGAGATGACTCAAAAAATAAGATCATGGGACGTGGAAGAGTTAGGATTATGATTAAATATGGAAATTTTAAAACCCTCCTTGGAGGTTTACCATGTGCATATTTCAAGTTTTTCTAGAACCTTGATATTTGTAAGATGAGTGATGGAGGCATTAAAGTGATACTTGAGAAGGATAGTTGCAAGATGATTGATCCAAAATGGATCATTATATAATTTGTCATCTATTTTGGTATTTAATGGGTGGAAAAAATGGAGTTATTGGCTTTTAGGGCCTATTGTATAGGTAGGTCCCACTTTTGTGATTTGGGGTCTAGAACCTTCTAAAGCCCATTTGCGGCCTTAAATAGCCGATTTTGGAGTAAAAACTTTTCAAACTTAGATGGTAATGTATCAACATTGTTATACAATTTGAGATATTTCCAATGACACAAATATCACCTTGATTGAATTTTGGATGTGGAAGTTATGCCTCTCGTAAGTTGACCTATCTTATTAACCACCATGGTACTAAGTAGATGTCACATCAACTTCCATTACTCACACATGTGGTGGATCTAGTCACATGTATAATTTCAAGAATATTGTAGAGGGTCCAAAACCCTAACATTAATTAGGGGTTGAGGCATGCAAAAACCCTAATCCTAGAGGACTATAAGGCTATGTAAAATACTATGCCCCTAGAAAGGAAGGGGTTACATTCTTATGTATTGAGTATGTTTCATAGGAGAGAAGAGAATTGAGAGTTGGATATTGAAGAAGAATGGAGGAGGTAGAAGATGTTATACAACCATATAATTCATAGTTTCCATGGAAACTCCATATTGAGTTCCCATTTCTTCGTATTTGTATTTCATAACTAAGAAGAAAATAGAAAATCATAGGCCTCACCTTCTAGCTAGGTTTTTCTCGCATGGGTTTTTCCCCAAGCACATCTTGTGTTCATTATGTAGATGGTGTGTTATTTGCATGTATCTTTATTTTAGTTTTAATTTATTTAGTATTTCATGCATTAAGCTAGTAAAATTAAATTTGGAATTTAAGTAAAACATGTTGTAATGAGATATTTTTAGAACATTGTAAGATCTATTGTGACAAATTGTTCCAATGGGTCATATTGATATCATAGAAGCTTTCTTTGGGAATTTTATGGAGATCCAGGATCTATGAATTGGCATAAATTCTAAAAACCATGCCCATGGTGGATGAATACGGTAATAATCCATACGATGAGTCAAAATAGAGATTTTAAAAAATGAAAGAACAAGCCATTGAAATATCTCACAACATGGTCATCCTCATGGTGGTTGTAGAGAACTTTGGACCTCTCGAGAGGTTTTGTGGCTCTAACTTAGGAGTTGTTCGAATAATAAATCTACAGATAACAAAGACCTAGAAAAGGAGTAAAAAATAGGACTAGAGAAAGAGACACCATGTTCCAATACCATCACAATAAGAAATCTAGAGATAGCAAAGACCTCGAAAAGGAGTAAAAAATAGGACTAGAGAAAGAGACACCATGTTCCAATGCCATCACTTCTTCCCAATCTCTATTTAAAGTGGAAGTGAAAGTGGATATCAAACCCTACCAAGGTGAGATTGATGTTGTTAAGTTGAATGAATGGTTACAATAGTTAGAAGTTGATTTTAGTGTTCATAGCATAGTAGAAGATAAAAAGGTTTCAATTCCCAATCGAAGTTAGACTACCATGCCCAAACTTGGCAGGAAAATTCACACAAATATGCTTAGGTTGGAGGGTGATCCTCTAGTAACTAAGTAGGAGGTGTTCAAAAACCTTATTAAGTCCAAATTATACCTTATTAGGTATGTGTTATATTATTTTCATGACCAAGCCTAGTGTTTTTCGTCGCATTGGGCGTGCAGGGGGGTCACGAGGGAGGCACCATCCCCCCCTTGGTAGGGGGTTTACAAGGAGCCCACAACCCCCCCTACTTGAGGGTTCACAGGGGGGTGGATCCCCCTTGTATAAGGGGTTGCAGGAGGTTGGGATCCCCCCTATGTAAGGGTTCGGGGGAAACTCCCCTGAAAAAACAAAATGGTGGTTTTTTGCATCCGTGTTTTAGTGGTTTTTCGGCACATGGTTTTTTGTCGATGGTTTTCTAATTTTGGTTAAGGAATTAGGATTTTTTACTAATATGGGTCAATGGATTAGGGGTTTTGGAAGCCAAGGGATATTATATATATTTTATTGTAAAAAATGAAGAGATATATGAATAAAAGGTTAGAGGTGTGGCTCTAAACAAGTTTTCGGTTTTCCTGGTTTGGGTTTCCAGGGTAAAATATATGTGTAAAATGTGTGTGTGATTGTATATTTTCTATTTTTATTAATAATATGTTTGCAGTAATTAATTGTACAAGGTTAAAATCTACAATATGAAGAGGATTGATGGATCTATTGACACTAATTTCAATAAAAACAAGGGCAAATTGTGTGATAGTACACCACCAAGTTAAAAAACAATGGTCATTATGTTGGGTATATCTCCCAAGAACCTAGATGTACTACTCAATTATTTATGGGACCTACATAGTCATTTAAGGAGGAAATTAACACTATTTAAACCTAGGAAAAATGATAAGGCTTATGTGCAAACATAGTATCCAATTAATATGGGTAAGAATAAAGGACAACCAAGTGGTTCCAAGTAGAAATACCACCGAGACACTTCCAAGCAAGGAAGGAATAAGTGGAAAGGAAAGGACATGAAGACAATATCAACTATATATTAGTGCAAGGATCCAAACAAACACTATAACCTTTGTGATATCAGTGGTCACACTAAATATAAGAGTTGGAAGCTACATATGGAGCCAAATCCAAAGAACCACAAGAAGGATGCCAAGAAGAAGAACATGTTATTCATGGATTTAGGCAACCAGGTAGAGAGTAGCTCATATTTATAAGAAAATATTTTCTACACTGCAATGAAAAATAAGGTGAGCCTTCATAGCCTCCATCCCAAGGAAGAGAAGAAGATTACTAAACTCTTCCATATCAAGATCCAGGTCAAGAAGAAAAAGGTGGATGTTTTTTTTTTATGTTTTGATTTAGGTGCCCCTACATGTACATGAGGGATGCAATCTTCATGACCCCATTAGTAGTGTAAGATCAAATTCTTTATAAGTGAAAACTATATTGATGAAGTTGAAGTAGACATAGTACCACTTGATGTGTGTGGTGTAGTGTTTGGAATACCCTACATGTACATGAGGGATGCAATATTCATGAGGAGAGGAAACTAGTACCGCTTGATCAAGGATGGGAATTCATTCACCATCAATGCACACAAATATAAATCCAATATCTCTCTGCTAAGTGATAAAAAAATCCAAGAAATTGATCATTTATAGTAGGAAGTATGTTTGTATTACTCTTCTTATGAGAGAATTGACTAAGAGATGAACCGGTAAAAATAAAGGCATCTTTGGAGGTATGTACTAAAGAGTAGAAACATCACTTGGAGGATATTTTGAAGACATATAGAGAAGTGTTCTAGGAGACTAAAGGGTTACCACCTAAGGGATAAGTGGAGAACAATATACATTTTTTTCTTGACTCCCCATTTCCAAGCATTAGGTTGTATGGACATTCCATCCTAGTAGAATATGAAGTGAAGTAACAAATTCACTAGCTATTGGAGAAGGGAGAAATTCAACCAAGAACCTCACCTTGTGAGTCACCTATCATCATAATACCAAAGAAATATGAGACTTGGAGAATGTTTATCAACTATAGAGTTTTGAATAAGATCACCCTCAAGCATTGATACCATCTGCCTATGATTGATAACTTACTAGATTAGTTGTATCATTCTAAGTACTTCACCAAGTTGGATCTCAAATTAGGATACCACAAGGTATGAGTTAAGAATAAGACACCTGGAAGAATTCCTTCAAGAGAAGGAAAGGTAGACTATATGAATGGTTGGTAATGTCTTTTGGTTTATGTAATGCACCATCTACATTTATGCATTTAATGAATGATATATCATGTCCCTTTCTAGATTCATTTGTAATAGTGTACTTAGATGATATATTGGCTTACATCTCTACCTAGGAAGAGAATTTATTACATCTCATTTAGGTGTTAGATACTTTGAAAAAGAATCAATTTTTGGAAAACCTTAAGGAATGTGAATTTATTAGCAATCGTCGATGTGTCTAGGGTATGCGATTGGTGGAGGAGAACTTGTCAATTTTCACATGAAACTCTATGTGACTAATTTCAAATCTAAAAATTGATTCTTAGTGATCTAACTATCACTGAACAACTTTACACTAAAATTTTTGATTGAAAACATATGCAATGGAAACAACAAGATCATAGATGAATCATCAATACAAAAGAGACACAATAATTTTTTTCTGTAACTTTATCCAATCCTTCAAAATTGAGGACAAAACCAGTCCTCTCAATGTCACCAAGACTAAGGACAAAACGAGTCTTCTCAGCCAATACAATGTCACCAAATATGAGGACAACCTTGTCCTCCAATAACCATACAAATCAAAATATCAAACCTCAACAATATTCTAGAAATCTCCTCTACCCACAAATTTGTTGTAGACCACTTGTACGACTTGCTGACGTCACCTGTCAGTTTATATGTATTTGTACCTTCCCAGAAAAATAGATACATGATTCACCTTACTGGAAACCCATGGAAATGTGTCATTTTCTCCACTTCATATCATGTATACCCTATACATGATTTGTCCTTCTACAACCCACATATATATGTCCTTCGTCCTCCTGCAAACTGCATATTGTATGAAAAATTTGCTCCACATGTGCAACCTTCTTCGCCTCTCTCTTCAGGGCCAGATTCACCACCTTATGGACTTTTCACTTTGTTGAGATCACCAATCCTACTTGACACAAGTGCATACTCACTTATTCCAACTCCATTCTTCCACAATGATGATCTAATGTGTAATGTCCCCAAGGCCGAGCCCTGTTGTAAATCATGTCTATGAAGTATAAAGCTTGCATTATGAATTGTAATTATGTTTTATAGGCTGGTGAGCCAATTTTATATAATTTGGTGGGCTTATGTGTTATTAGGCCAGAGAGCCTAAGTGTTAAGGCTGGGAGCCTGCTTTTGTATATGTAATCATGCATAACATTAATAAAAATATAAACACCGCTACGTGCAGACCGACCACGATGAATGAGTGATGGGGGACCAAGCTTCCACAGAGTGGGTAAGGGATTGGGGGTTGGAAGGTTGGAAAGAGAGGCTAAGTGTTGAGCCTAGGGGCTTAAGTCCTTGGGAATAATATTTTAATATTATTCCAAAAACCATATGAAATATATGTTTTATCCTAAGTTCCTTGGAAGGACGAGTGACTTCCAAATGGGAAGGAACGAGCTTCATGGGTGACAAGTGTCAACCCAAGCGCATGCAGTTAAAACTGTTGAGTTGAGACATGATGGGGGTTCCTCCTCCATTCTACCGTGGACTGTCTAAACAAGAAATATCGTATGACCTCTGCAAAAATACCCTCACGCAACTCGGGGAAAACCGAAAAAGGTCTGTGTTGATTTATGGAGGAGTCGATACACCCTCTATCAAAACCGTTGAGTCTGTGTTCCTCCTCCCATTCACCATCCTCCGTCGAAACTCGTGGGTGTCCAGGATCGACCTTTGTTTCGGTGTTTGTTCTAGGGAATCCTTACCTGAACCGTTAAGTCTTTGCATGGGATCTCTGTACACCCTCACGCATCCCCGAAACTTGAGCCATGAGTCTGTCTTGTATTGTTAGTTGGGGGAAAATGAATGTCTCATAATTTCTAAGCCTTGTTATGCTGTAGCATCTGTTTATCACCAGTTTTGGGAAGCCCGTGTCTATGTTTCCAGTGGACTATTGTGGTCGCGCAGTGCTTGACTGCGTGTAACTTGCGGACCATTATATGTTCATGTGGAGCCTCGTGGATGCATGTTTTATGTTGTGGTCGTCATCCTGGTGTCAACTGAGTGCTTGATGTTGTTGCGGTTTCCCTCACCCAGTTGGAATTGAGTCAAAGGGTGTGCTAAATAAGAGGGTTGTCAGGCCCGTGAGCAACTCCCTCCAGGTGAGAGAGTCTGCTGGGAAGTGGTTTTCTCCCAGAGAGAGTCCAACACCAGCTTCAGAGCTCTGAGAATTCCTGATCTGGCCTGTTTCCAAGGCCCAGAGAGGGAGGTGAAGCACCGATGGACTGTGCTTGTGAAGGTGTATACTCCCAGGCGGAACATGCATGTGGGGAATGAGAGTCTATTAGTAGTGGGCGTAAGAAGGCATTCTGGGAAGAATCCTTCCGGTTATCCTATGCAGGTTTTCCTGTAACCTTAGCCTAGACTAGGATTCCTTGCCTTGGGTGGAGCTTAGTCCCAGCTCGGGGGTGACCCACTGCTGAGAGTGATGAGTAGTGTGGTCTAAGGCTAGGAGGTTCATGGAAGGCTTGCACGTGGTTGGTGGAATTACCACGGTTTCAAAGATGAGTATTAGCTTATGCTTAATATTATGTTTTGCATGCCTGTGATGCTTACATGTATCATGTATTCTGTTGTGCATATGAATTATTGTTAATGACAGGGATTATTTATGTTAGCAGTAATCTTGTGCTTACTCTGAGTTAAATTTGTTTAATATGACTTAAATGCATGTTATTAATTAAGTATGAGAATGATGTTGTTCCACACAGTAGCGTTTGCCCGGCCAGTGGGATGACGGCCCAGGGAGCATTACAGTTTGGTATCAGAGCCTAGTTTCAATGCTGAGCCTGGATGGGCCGGATAAGTGGTCTTTGGATCGAGGTTTTGAGAAGAAATTGTGTCTGGAGGACTAATTTCATACCTCAGAATGTATATGAGGGCCAAGGAGTTACTTGGTTGTGTTAAGAAGCTCAGGAGGAGTAGCGGCAGATTAAACTGCAACCGGTGTGGTAATTGACCATGGAGAGAGAGAAATCCACACCAGAAGTGTTGGAGCCATTGGATCTGTTCGGGAGGAAAGGAGAACCCTCACAACTGTCAGATCTGGAGAATGTGCACAAGGCTTAAAACCCTTTGGAGATGCACAGGAGTGTGGAAATCACTATACGCGAAATCATGAATTCGTCAGGACCGTCCATCGGAAAGGAAACGTGGAGAGCGATCAGCCTTTCGCTGACTCGTGACTTGAAATGGTCTAAGGGTCAGTTCGTGAGAATTCACAAAACGTGAATTCAGGATTGGATCACAACCGAAGATTTGGATTTGTTGCATCGTAAACTCCCGGTTCACGAAAATCCAAAAATATTTGAACCGTTAGATATGAATCATCAAGGATCGTTGGATCTCGTACAAGGACTCATGTATCGGAATTCGGAGATTGAAGTGACAAGAGATTTGGATTCGCTGCATCGTGAACTTTTGGTTACCGAAAAACTGAAACCCCGAAATCCTGAAACAATCTACACCATAGATCGTAGGAGAGGAACTTGACCGTTGGATCAAGTAGATGAATAGACCGTAATTTCATAATTTCGGCAAACGAAAGTTCGATATGTGTAGATGCACGAACTCCTGATGCCCAAAACTCTGAAATGAAAAGTAAAAATAGTGGGGGCCCTTGATATCGTTGGGAGTGAGGTGGACCTTCTTAAGGACACCATGTGTCACTACCTTGGTGGGCAACAGTTGTGTTGTGGGCCCGGAGGGTAAGGAAATCAAATTTTCAGAAGTCAGGAGTTGGAGAGGGAAGCGAGTGCGAGAACCTCCGGGACCAAAAACCCCGAAGCCCCGAAATCCCGAAACCTGAAGTTTCATTTGGAGAGCCTTGTAGCACCTAGCAGTTTAGCGTTTGATCACAGCTTGTGGACACATGGGTTGGGAACTAAGAAAATGGGGGCTATCGCCAGAAATTGCAGAGCCAGACAGAACTCAGAAAATTCGTGGAATCAAAACGTTTTCTTTTTCGCGTTGGTTTATGAATGTTGTAGTTTTATTAAGGGTTTAAGGCCTGACAAACTTCATTTGACTGCACGTTGTGTGTGCAAAGTTCAACGAGTGTCAGGACAGCCACGAATCGACATCGAGTATAGAAATGGAAGAGGTGTGGATTGCCTCCAATTCAGAGAATGAAAGAGACGGAAGGAATGTCAACTTGGGTGTCAAAGGATCAAACTCCAATGGGCACGGAAGAGAATTGGTTAAAGAAGGACATATGATGAAAATCATTGAAAGATTGCAGAGAGATGCCCAGGCTCACTGAGTCGATAGCCGAAAGCTCATGAGGGTCAGGGATCGGCAGGGTGAATTCAAGTTAAAGATGTTGAAGAACCTAGAAAGAATAGAAAGGAAATTGGAAAAGGAGAGTGACACAAGAAAAACAGAGAGTCGCAGGACCCCTGAGAGAAAAATAAGATCGAGGAGTGGTAGCAAACATCATCATCGCTCCCCAAAGCATTTCAGTAGGGAAGCACACAGTAGTTCAAGCCCATCTCCTACCAGAAAGAATAGGAGATCTGGGATGGATGAATTGAAAGGGGAAATGAACAAGATCAAGCCTCCAACATTCGATGGAGAACATAAGAAGGAGGAAGATGTTGAAACTTGGTTGTTGGGTATGAGGAAATACTTTCAACTACAGAATTATTCCTCTCATGCAGAGGGCAGGATTTCCATGTATCAACTGAAGGGAAAGGCATCCATGTGATGGGATCAACTTGTGCAGGTGCAGCACATCAGGGAAAGGGACATCACATGGAAATAATTCAAGAGGTATTTCGAGAGGAAATACTTAACTAAAAGATATTATGACAAAAATATGAAAGAGTTCTTTGAACTCAAGATGGACAACCAGACCATTGATGAGTATGAACGAAAGTTTTTGGAATTACTGAAGTATGTTTTGTTCATCAAGGATGAGTCTGTCAAAATTCAGAGGTACCTGAGTGGATTACCACCTCCTATTGGGGATAAGATTCAGTATGATGATCCTAAGACTATGGAAGAAACAATAAGAAGAGTGAAATGCTTATATGAACAACACAGAGAAAAGCCTACCTTTTAGAAGGCTTGGGTTGACCAGAAGAGGTTTAAGAAAGAACAAACGCAGAAGGGAAACAAACCTCCCTTTTTCAGAAATAGTCCTCAAGGAAATCCATCATTTAGAGAGCCAAGGATGGCGGAAGTGGGAGAACAAAGGCTGAGACAGATGCCCATTCAGTGTTGGGGCTGTAAAGAGAACCACAAGTACAGATATTGTCCCCATAAAAATGGTAAAGCAAGAGTTGTCCATAATGTTCAACAAGCTGAAACAGTGGAGGACATGGGCAGTAGAATGCCAAGGATCTATGCGGCCCTGGACAACAAGCAAGCTGAATTTCAGTCGCCCATGATTGAAGTGGAAGGTATGATTAACAACCAACCATTTATTATTGTAATTGATTCAGGGGCTAGCCATAGTTATGTAGACCCTAGAGTGGTGGAAAATTTTCATTTATCAAGACGCAAACATGAAAAGTCTTGGTTAGTGCAGTTGGCTACAGGAACCAAGAGGAAAGTCACTGAGTTGGTTACGTCCTGTCCGGTGGACATGAAGGGATTGAGCACAAAGGCTGAATTGAATATTCTACCTTTAGGCTCTTATGACTGTTTAATTGGGATGGACTGGTTGGACCAGCACCATGCCCTCCTAGACTGTCGTAACAAGGAATTTACATGCCTGGATGAGGAGGGGAATCGAAAAACAGTCCAAGGAATTCCCAGAGCTGTGGTTGTTAGAGAAATCTCAGCAATGTAGTTGACGAAGTGCTACAGAAAATGTTGTCAATTGTTTGCAACCCATGTGGAGGAAGCATCCAGAGATGAAGTCTCAAATATTGGAGACCATGCAGTACTAACAGAGTTTGAAGACGTATTTCAGGAGGTACCCAGACTACCTCCGAAGAAAGATATCGATTTCTCTATAAATTTGATGCCTGGAGTAGCTCCAGTGTCGAAAGATCCTTATAGAATGAGTACGCCAGAGCTGAAAGAGTTGCAATTGTAGCTTGAAGAGATTCTAAAGAAGGGGTACATTCGCCCAAGCGTGTCACCTTGGGGTGCCCCGATCCTGTTCATGAAGAAGAAGGATGGGATGTTGAGGCTATGCATTGATTTCAGACAGTTGAACAAAGTAACTATCAAGAACAAGTATCCTCTACCGAGGATCGATGATCTTTTCGATCAATTGAAAGGTGCGAAAATATTTTCAAAGAGAGATCTCAGATAGGGATATCACCAGGTAAGAATAAAGGATGAAGACATCAGCAAGACCACCTTTAGAACAAGGTATGGTCATTATGAGTTCACAGTGGTACCGTTTGGGCTGTCGAACGCACCTGTTGTTTTTATGTGCTTGATGAATGGTGTATTCAGGGACTATCTAAACAAGTTTGTCATAGTCTTCTTGGATGACATTTTGGTGTATTCCAAGTTAGAGGAAGAGCATGAAAAACACCTGAGGATGGTGTTGCAAGTGTTGAGAGAACACCAGCTATATGCCAAGTTGAGAAAATGCTCGTTTTATCGAAGGCAGATCCATTACTTGGGACACATTATTTCAGAAGAAGGGATCATCGTGGACCCTGAGAAGGTTGAGGCCATCAGAGAATGGTCAGTGCCAAGGAATGTGGCAGAAGTTAGATCCTTTATGGGTCTAGCAGGCTATTACAGAAGGTTTATCGCAAGGTTCTCAAAGATAGCTCACCCTATCACTTCCTTGCAAAGGAAGGAGAAAAAGTTTCAGTGGACTGAAGAGTGTGAGAAAAGTTTCCAGCAATTGAAGCAGTTGTTAACCAGCGCTCCAATCTTGAGGATTGCAGATCCAAATGTGGATTTCGTGGTGTGCACAGATGCGTGTAAAGAAGGGTTAGGAGGATTTCTCGGTCATAATGGATTTGTAATCTATTATGAGTCCAGGAAGCTGAAAGAGCACGAAAAGAATTATGCCACTCACGATTTGGAGATGGCAGCAATCGTTCACGCTCTGAGGAAATTGAGACATTACCTCATGGGAAGGAGGTTTGAACTCAAAACAGACCATAATGGTCTGAAATATTTGTTTGATCAACCAACCTTAAATGCTAGACAAAGTAGGTGGCTGGAATTTCTATGTGAGTACGACTTTGAGATCAAGCATATCAAAGGAAAGGAGAATAAAGTGGTTGATGCACTCAGTAGGAGGGTGCATGAATTACATGCTACAACCATTAGCATGTATCGGACTGATATTAAAAGCAGAATTCTAGAGGCTGCAAATGTATATCTGCAGTACAGAGAATTGGTAGCCAAACTACAACAGGGTAAGATGCCACAGAAGATGAAAATTTATAAATTGGAAACAGATGGAATATTGTTGTACAAAAACAAAAAATTTGTACCCAATGTCCAGTGCTTGAAACAGATGATTTTGTAGGAGATGCATAATGTGCCTTATGCAGGGCACCCTAGATAAGAAAATAGTAGCAGTGGTCAAGAGCCATTACTTTTGGCCAGGTATGAAGAGAGAGATCGTTGAATACATCGCCAGCTGTATGGAGTGCTAGAAAGTTAAAGCTGAACATAGGCACCCAGCAGGGTTGCTGCAACCTTTACCCATTCCTAAGTGGAAGTGGGAAGTAGTAACGATGGATTTTATTACGGGATTAACCAGAACAGCCAAGCTGCATGATTCAATCATGGTGGTGGTGGAAAAGCTTACAAAAGCTGCCCATTTTATTCCACTGAAAACTACTCACAAGGCAGCAGATGTTGCTAATATTTTCATGAAGGAAGTGGCACGATTGGATGAAATTCCTAAAACGATTGTGTCTGACAGAGACCCGAAATTCACCTCGAATTTCTGGAAAGGATTGTTCAAAGGATTCTGAATGAATCTGAACTTTAGTACAACTTATCATCCTAAGTCTGATGGATAGATAGAGAGGGTGAACAGAGTAATAGAAGACATACTAAGAATGTATGTGATGGAAAAACCATCAAGATGGGAAGACTACCTGCACTTGGTAGAATTCGCCTACAACAATGGGTATCATGCATCGTTGAAGATGAGCCCATTTGAAGCACTTTATGGAAGAACGTGCAATACTCCAGTGAGATGGGATAATCCAGCTGATAGAACAGTAGTTGGGCCAGAGTTGCTCAAGGAGATGGAGGACCAAATGATAAAAATTAAGCAGAATTTGAAAGCTGCCCAGGACAGGAAAAAAATTTATGCTGATAAGAACAGAACCCACAGAGATTTCAAAGTGGGTGATCATGTTTTCCTGAAAGTGAAAGCTAACAGGAGTTCCCAGAAGCTAGGAAGTTGCGCCAAGTTGGCAGCCAGATTTTGTGGGCCATTTGAAATCTTGGAAAGGATTGGGCCAGTTGCATATATGCTTGCATTACCTGCATCCATGACTGTACATAATGTCTTTCATGTTTCATTGCTTAAAAAATATATACCATATGCTAATCATGTTATCAATTGGAATGTGATTCAGGTGGAACAAGAAGGTGTCATGCAAGTGCATCATGTGCGCATATTGAACAGGAAAAACAAACAGCTTCGGAATCGAGCTATAGGGCTTGTAAAGGTCCAATGGACCTGGTACAGTCCTGAGGACACGACATGGGAGCATGAAGATTTTATGCGGGTAGAGTACCCGCATCTTTTTGAAAATTTTGAAAAGCTTGCAGATGCAGTGTAAAGTTGCACTGAGAATAGTGCAAAAATAAGGGGAGGGGATTGTAATGTCCCCAAGGTCGAGCCCTGTTGTAAATCAAGTATATGAAGTATAAATCTTGCATTATGAATTGTAATTATGTTTTATAGGTTGGTGAGCCAAGTTTATATAAGTTGGTGGGCTTATGTGTTATTAGGCCAGAGAGCCTAAGTGTTAAGGTCGGGAGCCTACTTTTGTATATGTAATCATGCAGAACATTAATAAAAATATAAACGCCGTTGCGTGTAGACTGACCACGATGAATGAGTGATGGGGGACTAAGCTTCCACAGAGTGGGTAAGGGATTGGGGGCTGGAAGGTTGGAAAGAGAGGCTAAGTGTTGAGCCTAGGGGCTTAAGTCTTTGGGAATAATATTTTAATATTATTCCAAAATCCATATGAAATATATGTTTTATCCTAAGTTCCTTGGAAGGATGAGTGACTTCCAAATGGGAAGGAACGAGCTTCATGGGTGGCAAGTGTCAACCAAAGCGCATGCAGTTAAAACTATTGAGTTGAGTCGTGATGGGGGTTCCTCCTCCATTCTACCATGGACTATCTGAACCAGAAATCCTATATGACCTCTGCAAGAATACCCTCACGCAACTCGGGGAAAACTAAAAAAGGTCTGTGTTGATTTCTGGAGGATCCGATACACCCTCTATCAAAACCGTTGAGTCTGTGTTTCTCCTCCCATTCTCCATCCTCCGTCAGAACTCGTGGGTGTCCAGGATCGACCTCTATTTTGGTGTTTGTTCTAGGGAATCCTTACCTGAACCGTTAAGTCTCTGCGTGGGATCTCTGTACACCCTCACGCATCCCTAAAACTTGAGCCGTGAGTTTGTCCTGTATTGTTAGTTGGGGAAAAATGAATGTCTCGTATTTGTTGAGCCTTGTTATGTTGTAGCATCTGTCTATCACCAGTTTTGGGAAGCCCGTGTCTGTGTTTCTAGTGGACTGTTGTGGTCATGCAGTGCTTGACTGTGTGTGGCTTGCGGACCATTGTATGTTCGTGTGGAGCCTTGCGGATGCCCGTTTTTTGTTGTGGTCGTCATCCTAGTGTTAACTGAGTGCTTGATGTTGTTGTGGTTTCCCTCACCCGGTTGGAATTAAGTCGAAGGGTGTGCTAAAGAAGCGGGTTGTCAGGCCCGTGGTAGAAGAAGTAGGTTTTCAAGGACCAGAGAGGGAGGTGAAGCACCGATGGACTGTGCTTGTGAAGGTGTATACTCCCGGGCAGAACAGGAATGTGGGGAATGAGAGTCTATTAGTAGTGGGCGTAAGAAGGCATCCTGGGAAGAATTCTTTCGGTTATCCTGTGCAGTTTTTCCTGTAACCTCAACCTAGACTAGGATTCATTGCCTTTGGTGGAGCTTAGTCCCAGCTTGGGGGCGACCCACTGCTGAGAGTGATGAGCAGAGTGGTCTAAGGCTAGGAGGTTCATGGAAGGCCTGCATGTGGTTGGTGGAATTACCACGGTTTCAAAGATAAGTATCAGCTTATGCTTAATATTATGTTTTGCATGCCTGTGATGCTTATATGTATCATGTATTATGTTGTGCATATGAATTATTGTTAATGACAGGGATTATTTATGTTAGCAATAATCTTGTGCTTACTCTGAGTTAAATGTGTTTAATATGACTTAAATGCATGTTATTAATTAAGTATGAGAATGATGTTGTTTCGCACAGTAGCGTTTGCCCGGCCAGTGGGATGACGGCCTGGGGAGCGTTACATAATGTCACAATGACATCTCTCCTTTATATAGGAGTCCAATAAGTGAGTTTAGGATCCCTTCCTAAAATAAAAAATTAATTAGAATATTTTAATCATGTTTGTGGGTGTGGCACCCCCACACAAACCCATAAATCCCATAAACTTGATTATGAGGCCCTAGCCTCATTTCTAGGCCGATTTCACTGAAATGAAAGTCAAAACTAGTTTCAACGAAAATTCCCACATTCCTGGCACCTTGGCCTCTAGTGGGAATACCTCCCGAGGCTACAAAAATTCAACAAAACTCAAGATAGATCCCACAAATATGGAGGATATCCTTAAGTTTACAACTCCTACTAATTTCACCAAATTTAAGATATGTTTTGGGGCATCATAATACCAATGGAAGTTTATAGCATCCTTTTCAACTATGGTTGCACCACTCCATGTCATAATAGCTGGCAACAAGAGTTTCCATTGGGGAAAGAATCAACAAAAAACTTTTGACGAGATGAAAACAAATATCAGAAAAGCATCAGCTCTTGCATTTCCTAATTTGTAGAATCATTTTAAAGTGGATACAAATGCAGAGTGGGTATGATATGGGGGTGGTATTGATGCATGGAGGTAAGTTGGAATGCTATCATTTTGAAATGTTTCATGGTGGAGGCTTGAACTACCCTACATATGAAAATGAACTATATGTTTTGGCTCAAGATGTTAATAAATGGAAGCACTATCTAATGGGAAAGGAGACCATCATCCACACTGATCACTAGCCATTATAGTATGTGTAGGCACAGAATGAGCTTCGACAAACCAGAAACTACAAGCAGATAGGTGTTTTGCAACAATTTCATCTAACCATCAAATATAATATGGGAAACACTAATAAGTTGGTAGACATGATTTCAAGGCCACCCACACCCGCGATCACAACTTTGGGAATTCTTATGTAGATGGAAGCTTTCACCCATGATGCATAGAAAGAGGCATACACAAAATATGAGGACTTTACAGAGTTTTTTTAACAACTACAAAGCTAAGTTCATGTAGAATAATGTTATAGCAAGGTTGACTATCATCTCCAAGATAGGTTTCTCTACAAGATGGACAAGCTTTGTGTTCCTAAAGGTGAAATATTTCACATCTTATTAAAGAGGCTCACACCTCCATATTTGTAGGGAATTTTGGTGTTGGGAAGACAATTGCCAATTTACAAAGATATATGTGTTAGACTATAATGAAACAATATGTAGATCAATTTATTATACGATGCATAGTTACTACTTATACCTATACCTACTAGACCCTGGGAGAGCATCTCCATAGATTTGGTGGGTGGTTTTCTAAGAACAAGGAAGGGACATGACTATATATTTGTGGTAGTTGATAGGTTTAGCAAGAATTGAATTATCATGCCTTGTAAAAAGACCATCGAGGGACAAGATGAAAAAAACATGTTCCAATCATTGGTGTGAGGTATGAGTGTAGTTGGTGTTGGGTCTTTCTTAGGAAATCCATGGAACCTATACATTGTGTCATCCAAATAAATGAAACCTTTGGAAACAACAACAAAGTTGTTGCGCATATCCTTCACAATAAAATGATCTAGCCAAAACTCTATCTTATTTCCAATCTCAGTTAGTTGGGGCACAAACAATAAATTTTCACTAAATATAAGTACATTATACACACCAATGATCACACCATTCTGACATTCAATCTTTCCACAACTAGCAACATTAAATGCATAATCATCTTCTACAAAGATTTATTTTTATATAGCCTTCTTTTAATGAAGTGAAGAGATAAGAATATTTACCCATACAATGGGTGCAACCAAATTCGACTATCCATTCACTCTAAGAAGTATGAGAATGCAAGGCCTAATAAGCACCACTATAAAATGTATAGTTATCAGCCTTAGATTCTAAAGTTCAATTTTTAAAATTCAATCAATCTTTTATTCAACACGTCTCCTTCAAGTTTCTTCACTCTATCCTCAATGTCCTTGGTATTATTCTAACAATCCTTCTCCATATGTCCCAATTTCCCACAATTGTGGTATCTCTTCTTATTTCTACCTTTCATTTTCATAGTTTAATCACCATGCTTCTTCTCATTGGTTTGATCAATGTAGGTCACACTCTTTCTCCTATTAACCTCTTTCTTTATAATCAGATTGAACTTTTCCCTTCAACAGATGGTCCTATCATTTGACCTCAATTTTCCCTTCATCAAGCAATTTTTCATGTGCCCTAATCAATGGACTAGAAAAAGAGTCAAAGGCATAGTTCTTACCATCATATTTTTTTGAGGTCCAATGAGCACAAAAATTTTAATAGAACACATCCTAATGTGTCTTCAGATTCATCGATATTACTTTTATGAGATGACCATCATTCTTGGGAAATTCCTTTCCACATTCACCCAATTTCAACTAAATTGCCTTCATACGAGATAAATAGTCTTCAATTCTTTCAAAAGAGAGAAGATATAAAAATATCAACTCTTTCTCAATCTACATAACCTAAATTTCATTAGTTTTGTCAAACAAAGTCTTCAACTTCTTCCAAACAACAAACGGGAAGTTAATCCTACTTATATGAAAGTGAATATGAAATACATAATGAAGAACAAGAAGATAAAGAATAGGCAAAAAGGAACGAATCCAAATTCATTATTCTCAATATTATTCACAAGATAGTACAATACATAGTAAAAATAGTCTTCAAGTCTTTAACAATTTGCATAACCTAAATTTCACTAGTTTAATCAAATAGAGTCTTCAAATTATTCCAAACAAAAATTAGGAAGCTAATCCCACTTGTATGAAAGTGAATCTAAAAAACATAATGAATAACAAAAAGATAAAAAAATAGACAAAAAGCACGAAGCCAAATTAATTATTCTCAATAGTATTCACATTATAGTACAATATATAGTAAAAACCTCTAATAACCACCTTTAATAATCCACATAACTATTCCTAAGTTACTTAGGATAATGAATATATCCCAAGATATGAATAAGGTGGTCTTCGGACTTAATTATTAGGATAAAAATTGCTAAAAATCCCCCCCGCCCGCCCTAATCATAAGTTTTTACAAGAGTACCAACTATGTTACAAAGTCTAGTGCAAAAGCTAGTAACCTATCCAGTATTCAACTTGATACTCGTGGTATGAAATCTCATGAATGTCAATGAATATCCTCCTGAAAACCACCAAAAGTGGATTCCAAAACCAAATCTGGAAAAACCATTGTGAAAAAAACGAGCTAGATATCCTACAAATATTCACTAATGTGAACCCCAAACTGAAGAGAACAAACCCTATTGAGAAGTGAATTGGTTGCAAGTCCAAATCATCCCAAAACTTGAAAATCCCAACAAGCCAATGTACCTAGAGAAAATCTCGAAGAATCATCAATCCTCTGCAAGGTTTGAAGACTCCTTGTGAATTTTGAATACTATGAAGTGAAAAAATGTGTTCACAAAATTTCTCTCAAATATTGACACATAAAAAAATGTCAATAATCCAGATGATAGAAAAAAAATGTCAATCAACATCTCAATATTGTATCCTAAAAAATGAAACCTATGAAGGATTCAACAACGATGAATCATAATCCTACCAAAATCCACTAAGAGGTAAACAGAGTGAACCAATGGAATTTGTCTATGTCCTAAAACCAAAATGTGAAGCAAATTGTCGTACAATCAAGTCACAAATCTACAATTTATTTAATCCCCAAATTTCAAAATTTGGAAAATCATCCATCCATACCAATATCCTAAAAATCATCAAAATCCTAGAAATTATAAAAAAAAGTGTTGAAGGTCAAATTGACCAATCCAAAACTTTATGTGAGTGATCCATGTCAAAATCACCAAATCTAGAATCCAATGTCAATCCATCATCATGTCATGAATAAATCCTCAATCCATCGTAATCCTAAAAAAAACAAAGTAAAAATATCAATTTGTTATCTTGAAGAAACAAAAATCCTCAACATCAAAAGTAGAGTTTGAAACTTGAAGTTCGACAAATATCATAATTATCTTCCCCCATGTCAATTGAAAGGTAAGAATTACTAGAACACGTGAATAAAAAACATCAATATACCCCCCTTAAAAGTGGAAAAGGGTAACCATAATTTCTTTGGGTAGAGTTTGATGACTCGATATTGAACTCAAAAAACTACATCAAGTTGGCCTCGACAACACCCTAAATCATCATTTTTTGAATCAAACCATGTTCATCTGTTGTATATTCTTCTCCGATCAAGCATGCTTGTACATGTATATTAACTTGAAAATGAGATTTCTCCAACAACTTGGCTTCCAAATTCCATCACCAGGCACCTAGCCATCCAAAATTCACCTATTTTCTCTAAATCCTTGTTCACTTTTGATACCTTTATGAAAGGTGATTTGTCTTCCCACATAAACTACATGGATAAAGATCAAAAAAATGTAATGCAATATGATGAACTCGATAATATTTTTGGCACTGTTTAGGTACATCATCTATTTTAGAAACATTAAATTCATCATCAACAATAACATCATCACCTCCATCATCATCATCAAATTCGTTCTTACCACCATCCATTGTATGTTGTTGAAAATCATCAAAAATAAACCCTACACTCATAGATGTAACTGGACTGGAGTAATTAGGAATACAAAAGAAGTCAAACTCATTATTTACTTACCATATCCTTCTTATCATCTTTATCCAATTATTAATGTTGTCATCAAAATTCATTGTTTGATTCATAGTTGGAGGATGCTCGATGTCCTCATGGCCACTTTCAACAACAGTCAATCCAAATAATGTATTGCGTTAACAACTTGATGGCAAAGAAGGTATAATTCATCATTTAACAACTCGTTATGAGTTTGAAGTAGATCAATATTT
>ML803125.1:150217-162886 GCA_009831015.1 Picea engelmannii
AACGTAAGGCCAAAAATAAATTTTATTAAGTCATCATCCTTGAATATATTTGTGCTAAGCATGCAATGTCCACTTATAATTACCTACAAATTTTACTCTCATTGTGACTTTGAAAAACCTTTATAAACTTCAAAGTGTGAAATAAAATAAACTTATTACTTCAATTACAAACTATCACCAAAATAAATAATTTGCAAAGAATGAATCCTTTGAAATTTTCCATAACATCCTTTTGTTAAAATATTTATCGCGAAGAATGAACCCATTAAAAAAATTGGACAACACCCTTTTTGTTAAAAGTATTAGTATTTATTAATCTTATTTTCAAAAATAGAAACTGCACTTTTTTCAATATATAAACTAAATAATACTTTCCACTATCAAATGAGGGATATAACGACTAGGAAATTGCAAATTATGGTTTGATTTTGAGTGTCAGTTGATCATATTCAAAGGCCTTGAAATTGAATGCATTGATCCCCAAAGGTAAAGTTTAGTTTAAATGTTTTATGTTTTTCATTTTTTTGTTAATTTGGTAAGGTAATTTTTGGTGAAATTGCAATTTTATATTGCTTAAATTGGGTTTTTAATACATAAATTGATTTAGGGTCTCAAAAAACTAAGGTACTTGGAAAATACAATCTCAACCAAAGAGATCTACAATTCCAATTATCCTTATAATTTTTATAGCCATATTTTACACACACCTTATAAAAAAGCATGCCAAAAAAGATAAAAACATAGAATATAACATTTAGAACATCCAAATATAAAACAACTTAAGATGTACTCTCTTGTCCAATAACTCGCAATGACTCTTCTCAACCCATGATGTTGTTAGATGTTTTGTGTGCTAGCTATCCTGTAAAAGTTATGGAATGTGTAATCTCAAAATTATTGTAATTGTACTAACCAGTGCCCAAGTAACATTCATCAAATGACAGTAGAAACTGTGAGTACTGAGCAGAAACCAAGAATATTGTGATTTTCATGTTTTTGTGCTCCTATGTGATCTATTGGTTGCAATGTGATCTGTTTTAATTTCCATATTTGGAGCAGCAAGATAACTATTGGCTTATAATGGGTATGCAAATGATAGGGATTGAGTATGACAGTGTTCAGGTGTTGTGTCTGGTACTAACAACCCTCCTTTTTATTGTGTTTTCTGTTTAAAAAGAACCTCAAAGAAAATGGAGCCCCTTTTTGTTTTCTTCTATAAAACTCCTTGGGTCAAATTTTTCCTTAATGCCAATATTTGATTACCCCTTTCTCTAAAAATACCACTTTAAATTTTCTTGTTTTAGTTGAATTTCCATTTTTTATTCTTGGTACTTGGGAAAATTCTAAAGATAGCTTTCGGTCATTGGACAAGTTAGTTTAAAATCCTTTGGTGTACACGAAGGATTTCCCTTCAACTACTCTGATGACCATCAAAAAACTTCCCTTAAAACTTATGGAAACACTAAAATTATCGATCGTGATACTTCATGCAAACTCCTCCGGTATGATCGGAGGAGTTCCTACAAACTTCTTCGGTCATACCAGAGGATTTCCCTTGTTCTCCACTATGAAAATTCATTCTAACTCATCAGGTTTCACTGGAGGAGTTCTCACCAACTCTTGCGGTCAAACCGGAGGAGTTCCTATATTCGTCTCTGATAGATGCAGACCCACTTCATGTTAAAGCCTCCCGTATACACCAAAGGCTTTCCCATAATCCTTTCAAGTGTATACTGGAGGGTTTCCAATTAAATCCTTCAGTGAAGATGTATACTCCCCCCTCTAATAGCATTCATTACACATAAAGCCTATAAAAGGGTGTTTACCCTCATAATTTGAATCATTGTTCTTTAGAAGAGCCCGAGAGAGAGTAGAGTGTTTGAGCGCCAAATTGGACGAGCTTCACCCACCATTTTCATAACTTCCTCCATGTTTCATTTTATTCTACGTGACCTCTCTTTCCAGGTATTCCCTAATCATCGTTATTCTCTCACTCATTTTAGGGTTCATGTTTCTTCATTTCAAATTCAAGGTTTTTACACTAGCTAAGATTATCTCCCCGTCCAACTATCTCTTCAGTTTTTGTTCCACTGGTTATACACATCATAGACCCATAGTACCATTACTTACCCCATTTCGACCTTTCCCGTCACCTCCCTAGAATGGTGAACTACTCTGGGGTTACCAAATTACTCCTGCGATGCCAAACAATCCTCAACCAAATCGTAGTAAAGCCAAACTTCTATTCAACAACTGTCGCTCCTTCCATGACTAAAGCAATGATTCTAAACCCACCTATCGAAATTGTAATTCCATTAACATTAGGGATGTATCTATCTCATATTTTTTCCCTTCACGTGATGATGCTCGCACCTTAGTTCACTCTTCCTTTAACCCAAAATTGGTCCTTCAAGCTCAGAGAAAACCAACCTCTTGTTCCTCAATCCTCAAATATTTATTACCCTAACCCTTAGACTCAAATGAAGAAATTTTTACCTGAGACTTATTTGTTTCCTAAAAATCCTTTGGAATCGAGGAGTTTAACGTAAACTTCTCTGACTCCACCGGGGACTTTCGTACCAAGTCCTTTGGTCTTCTCAGATATTTTTACACGAATTCCTTCGGTGTTACCGGAGTAGTTAAAATTAACCTTGCTAGTTTATTTGAGGAGACTTAACATAAATCTTTGGGTTTACACTAGAAGAGTTAACACAAAGTTCTTTGGTTCATACCAGAGGACTTTATACCATCTCCTCGAGTGTGCACAATAACCCATCGATACACTTAACGTAAACTCCATCGACACTTTCAAAGACTTTTGCACAAACTTCTTCATTGCATACCGAAGATCCTCACATGAACTACTCTGATATACACCAGAGCATTTTTACAAACTCACCCAGTGTACACCAAAGCATTTTTCACGAACCTCTCTAATGTAAATCAGAGTAGTTCGTATGAATTTCTTTGGTTTCATCCTTTCGACCTTTTTTCCAGGATAACCTTCAACTAATCAATCTGAATTTTGCTTCTGTCTATTGGCCAAAGCTTTATTTTTCACGATGCCTACCATCACTTTATCATATTTCGATGACGATCTCCCACCTTTCATTAATTCAATTGAATCCTCATGTACTTCATTATTGCTCACTCCAAAAGCTTATTTGTATGCACATATCTGACCATTATTATTATATCATTTAATTTTTTTTTGAACTAATTTTGTCTATGCTTGGAAGATTTAGATATGTCTATGAGTAAGAAGGAGACCGGTAAAGCGCCTACCATGGAAGCTTCCAGAAGTGGCCACCAACACGAAGATGAACCTAACATTGCAGGATTGATGTATGATGACACAATTAGTTTTCTAGAAAAGGGAGAATATGTACTTAAATGGGACGATGCTTATTCAATGTTCAAGAAATAGACCTTCGCCACAAATGCAAAAGATCAAGATGAACTCAAGATTTTTAAGAACATCGGAAAATATGGAATTCATAAAGTAGCAGCCTTCCCTAAAGTGTTTCCCTACATCGATGTTGTTTCTTGGATCCTCAAACACGTAGACCTAGGAAACAAATACATCTGTAATTCCGAGGAGACCATATTGCCTCTTTCTAGCTTGTATACCTAGCAAAGTTTTATCATCTGGAAAAAGGAACTTGGAAGCTAGACAACGAACTTTTAGGTGGATTCAAACATATATCTAAAGACATGTGTCATATTTAGTACAAGCCAGATAAACAATTTAAGATTGTACCAATAGGTGTCTACCCCATGACCGTACTAAGAAATCCATATCAGTATATGGTGGCCATGCTATTTAGGTTACATGGAGAGCCATATGCCTCCAAAATCTCATTGTCTTACATGCCCCTTATTCACTATTGTGCATACGAGGGATCATCCTTCAATTGGACTGACATTTTTTCAACCAATTTATCAAAGTCTATCACTTCAATTGTGGAAGCACGACCTAATACTTTTCCAAACTTTCATATGTCCTCATACCTCATGGAAATAATGTGCATTGCAAACCAATTCCAAAAAATGGGTTTGGCATGGCAGCCAACAGACCTAACCATACACATATATTGCAAGATATTATGGGAACACAAATACAACACAAAATATCATAAGATATGTGAGAACTTCCTATCCCAATTATATGACTTCATCTTCTTCTCGTTATCCCTATGTATGAAAGACAAAGCATTGGTCGTAATCAGGAGGATAGGAGATTGGTACTTTATGGAGCATGGAATATACATCAGGATATACAGGGTCATGAAAGCATCGCATCTACCACCCAAATTTGTCCTAGACAAATTAGTGCTTCAAGAAGTATCATATCAGACGGTAATCAATGAATTCAGGGGCATACTCTATAGATATAATAAATCTATATGGCCACCTCTCCCATTATGGATTGGTGCCTACTCATTTAAAAACACCAAGTAGGCCCAAGACAAAGTGGATGCACTACTCTCATACCACTTTGGAGAAGAGAGGTTCAAGAGGCACGACCCGAAGAATATAGTCAAATAACACTTTAATAATCTCGATGTGCCCTGGGAATATACATCAGAAGTATGACCTATGACAAAGTAATTACTAGAATATAAGGCAAACCTATTGCAATGATTTTCGATGAAGAAAAGGCACGAGAGGAGGCCAAGAAGAAAGATGAAGAAGAAGCAACATCAAAGGCATCTACTACGACTACATCCATGCAATCAGGATTGGTAGAAGCGAAAGAGCCAGCAATAGAGAAGAAGAGGAGACAGAAAGAAAGAAACATAAGACAAAAAAATATGTGGTGGAGAAGAAAAGGAAAATTGACGAAGCCAAAGATAAAGCTAAGGTTGATGCAGTAGTGGAAAAGGTGGAAGTAGAAGAAAAGGAAGTCACTAAAGGAGAAGATGAAAAAAAGGCAATCATCGACAGAGCCATAGAAGAAGCAACAACCAAAGTAGATGTTGAATAGAAGGCATCAATGGAAGTTGCGGAAAAAGTAGTTGAAGAGTAGCGGAGGAAAGACACAAAAGAAAGGGACAATGATGCTTCACCAATGGGCACCAATATCCAAGAGATATCGACAACAAGTGTCAGCGGGTATACACAATTCAGTGGGCTAGGTTTGGGACTTTGTACTCCATTTATACCAAGTGAAGTACCCAACCTAAATAATTTCACATGTACAATAAGGCCTCAAGAAGGATCATGCAAGAAGAAATAAGGAAAGTGGCATTCACATGGGGTAATCCATTATCAGTACTCATATAGACCCTAGTAACAAAAAATGTCAATAAAGACCCAGTCGCCATAGCATCTACTGGCACCGCTTTCATGACAGAAACCAAATATAACATAAGGAACCTACATCGCCAAAACCTAGAAAATAATGCACGGATCAAGGAGCTAGAGGAACATCTCAGGTGAGTCAATATTGATGAAGGAAGCCTACAAATATTTAAGGCTAGCGTAGAAAACGTCAGGAAATAATTAGAAAATACCATCATAGATATGTATGCCCACCTGCACATGTTCCAGGAGATAGTGACCACCATCATGGAACAACATAGCCAAGTTCAAGACAAAAACACCCATTTCAACAATGTCTAGGAAAGCATAGAATATCTTGATAGGTGGATTGTTGAAAATCCATATGCACCAATCGAACTCCCATTCCCCTCGAGTGCAGAAAGGAAAATTGATATCATTTTGATTCATCTTTAACAACAAGTCGGGAAAAGAGAAGACACAAAAACAACCATTTCAATGGAAATTTATTCACAATGGCACAAAGCTTCACAAGCTTTACTGAAACAATGTCATCTCCCTCCCCTAGAAGAACTGGGGAAGACTCTTGTCAGATAGCAACTTATAGAGAAAGTATGGCAGAGTACAAGCCACAAGTGGGAAGTAACCGATTCGCCTCCAAGGTGACAATGAAATTGATCAAACAACATCTCATACAACCCACCAAATACCTCACTATGATCTTGGCATTCAAGGATACTCTAGCGAAAGATATGCAGAGTCTTAGTTACAATACAACCATGCATAAGATTTCTCTTGAGGAATTAGCATACCACCGGATCATAGCACTTTATGATCAGATAGAGATGTGGACAACATACATCAGGGATAAGAGTTCATAAAAGGACAAAATATAAAATCCAAATTTGATGTCAACTATGTCCTATTTTATATTTTTCCCAACTATTTTCAATTGTGTCTTTAGCCTAACACATGTCAAACAACTACTAAGGAAAATTGAAGTCATATTAGGAGTTAGTAAATATTTGTATAAATAAAGGGAGAATTCCATTTTCAATGGGCTCTTCAAGAATTGTATAAACTCAAGAACTATTTCAAGGAAGTATAATGTGTTAATGAATATTCAGAATCCCTCAAGGCCATCTTTTAAGAGAGAGAATAACTTATGTGTATTATTGTTTGTTGTGAACTATTTCTAGCAGAATGTTTTATATCCATATGGACTGTAAGGACATGCTTTGCTTATATACTTTTCTGGTGCAATCTATGTTTTTCTTACATTTTTTTTATTCTTTCTTTACACTTAATATCCCAAGGACATGAGTTGTTGATGTATGAAAAAATATAATTCAGACTTTTCTGGTTATATATTTGTATGCATGTGTTTCTAACTATGCACCTTCATGAAAACTATCTGATTGTGGTTTTTTACATAGTTTAGTTTCATTACATCTCATTTAGTTACGAAAAATTTCTCCTAGATAGGATAGGATAGAGTAGAAGTAGATTAGATTTTCTTTAAGCATTTACATAGTCTTCATCTACACCTTTATTTTACATAACCATCCACATTTTCACCTTCATAACCAATAATGGCAGTCAAGCCAGAATCCGGATGGGTCTCTTAAATTAAACGATGCATAGTGTAATTGGGGATTTGTATTGGGGAGTGCCCCTTACTATTGCTGAGAAATTCTACCCTGTCAACATAATTGGCGCTAGAAGAAGGGCCTGAAATTGTATGGCTTACATAAACACGTTGCATATGCACGACCAGTCCTATGAAAAAACCCATGTTCTAACCCTCCTTCCTCATATTAATTCAGAATAGGACGTTAGTTTTGAAGACACAAACCCCACATTCAGAAGTGTTGCTAGCAGCCTCAAAACCCAAACATAAACTTGGTTTCTTGTACCCTACAAAGAGTTCATTGAAACTCACGTATTACATGTTCCTACACCAAATTGCTTGGTAAGCTACCGGAAACCATAGAACTCCCAAGGAGAGGAGCTACCTGTGCAATACAACCCAATAATCGAACAAATATCCTATTCGACTATGTATAATATCTTATTGAAATTGTTTTCCAGGAAGTACCCATACCCTTAAATTACATCCCTCATACCCCTCCTGAGTCAAAGCACAACTTTGACAGTGAAAACCTAGAGATTGATTTTGGAAACTTCATGGGCGAACAAGAAGATAGGAGAGTGGTGATTCCACCATGGTTGTCTGAAGGTGCTCTAAATTTGGTAGAACTTTTGCATGAAATTCCTAGAAAACCTAGAAACTCCTTCCAAAATGTGATATAGACAAACCTGGCTCACCAGAGAACCATATTAAAAATTTATTTCTAGCTACTCCTCTCCTTAGTGTTCGACATGAAGACGTGTTCTGTATGCTTTTCCCTTACACCTTCGCAGGTAGAGAATCCACCTGGTATTTTAATCTACCACCTAATTCCATAACCAATTGGGAGGACTTTGAGAAGGCTTTTATTGGAAAATTTGGAGAATGGAAAACCATTGTTGCCTTGTAAAAAGATTTACGAGCCATAAAAATGGAAAAAAGGGAAACAATGAAGGACTTCAATCAAAACTTCATTACAATTCTCACCAAGTTTACTATTGATACAACTCCTTTACGATCCTTAGCAAACAAATACTACACTTTGACTCTAATTCCCTCTACAGGCATGTTTGTTAAATGGGTTGGTAAGGACACTTTAGCTCAGAATTTTGAAGCTAAAACTATTGAAAAAGATTTATCCTCTTACGATAGTCACCCATATTATGGAGAAATAAAATAATTTGGAAAGCAATAATTGTTGCTAATGAAACCCCCCCAAAAAGGAACCAAAAGATATCGATAGTGTGGTTAAGTTACTTTATAAGTTGTCAAATGAATTTGTTGACATCAAAAAGAATATTGGAGAAGGGCCCTCAAGACCCATACCTTTCCATCCATTCTTCAAGAAGAATGACAACCCGCCCAAGCCACATAAAGTCTCATAACTCGTGCTAAACATAAATACCTTCAGTAGTGACAACTTCTTCTCATACCACCAACATAATCATTTCGGAAGAAAAAAATTCCCTCAGTGGGTCAACTCCATGACCTCGGTTATCAACCAGCTATTAGATCAACAAATATTGAATGAGGAATAGCCTCATGAAGCAGGAAATTAAGAGACCACCGAAGAAACCCCTTAGGAGTCTATTATGTCCTTATGGGATTGGTGTATTGACTTAGATGATGAGAAAATTGAAGAAGTTTTTATAGGAGATACACCATTTATAAAAATTTCCCCTAGAGATTATAATCTAAATAGCAAAGGTGTTGTCCCAAGCACTTCTCCTTCTCCAAAAAACAATACCCCCCTCCAGAAAATCGTACGTCATGTTCCTGCATTGAAACTAAGAACCCCAACCCTTTCCAGTAGTAAATTTAACATCGTTGTTTCATCCAACAACAAAAAATCTAGTACATCAATCCCGATTGCAAATAACATTAAGCCTAACACTCGAATAACCAATGGCAAAGCCAACAATTTACAACCAAATACTTCAACAAACAAACTAGAAATGTGCACTTTAGATTATGGTGTTATTGAAGATATAAGGAAAACTAAATCCAACATTTCTATGTATGATATTTGCACATTATCACATCAGCATGATCTCCTTCTCAATACTTTTAATCCCAACAACCCTCAAAAGAATACCATTTTTGCAACTGACAACAGTTCTAAAGATGCAGAAAAAAAGGAAATACATGTAGTTCGAATCAAATTTCCCATCAATGCAACAAGTATAGGTGCATATTCAAACTCCTAGATCCCTCCTTTCTTGCTTACATATGAAATATTTAACTTCAATGTACATAGTTGCTCAGTGGATTATGGTGCTTCCTCAAATATCATGTCATATTCAATATGCCAAAGAATAAATGTTGTCCCACAATTGACCACCACAAGGATCATACAATTAGATAGGTCGGATGGAAAAGTAAGAGGAGAGCTCAAAGATGTACAGATTATAGTAGCCTCTAACCCAAGGGCCCATCAGGTTATTTACATTGTTGTTGTTGGCATCCTAGAAAGTTATGGTTTTTTGTTGAGAAAGGATTGATCAGCCAAAATTCAAGGTTATTTCTCTACAGACTGGTCCCACGTTTGGCTCCCTGACAAACGTAAACACAATCATATTTGTGTAGACAATGAGGCTCACATGAAGTACATGGTAACCAAATTAGAAGGTAAAAATGAACCTATTAGCTTCTCTCATACTATTTTGGGTAATTACTTTCTTGAGACTGAATGGTTGTTATGAAGCACAACCATCTGAAATTCAAATAGACACCCAGTATAAACTCCATCCATGCAATTAGAATGATAATAATGCTTTTATAGTATTAAAATAATTAGGTTATTTTATGATTAACCCACCTATATATACTAACATTTGGACTATGTTTTTTGATGGCTCCAAATATCAAGATGGAATCGGGGTAGGATGTATCCTTATTGACACACATCAATGTAAAACACTCATATCCTGTCGTTTGGAATTTGAATGCACCAATAATACCGTGGAATAGGAAGACTTGGTCCAAGGTTTGAAGAAATCCATCGACCTCAAGGTAAAATCCTTATCGGTATTCGATGACTTAGAAATAATTGTGTGATAGGTAAGAAACACCATTCATTTCATGTCTCCACATTTGAGGGGTTACCAACAAGAGGAATGGTATTTACTTTATTCTTTCGAAGCTTTTAATATTGAATCCATACCTTGTTGCCACAATGATGCTACAAACATTTTGGTTAATGCAACCTGTAGATATACACCTCTTAATGATTTATTTATTTTTTGTCGAAATCAAGTTCATGCCTTCCATACCAGATAATGTCACGAAATGGAGAGTATTCAATAATGATATTCAAATCATAATTTTCCTTTCCAGTTCAGATGTATTCCAAGATGTAGTTATAGATGATGAAGGTCATGAACAAGATCTTTTGAAATACCAAGAAGAAGCAAGTAAAGTGAAAACAAATTACATCTTTGTTGGTTGTGGAGCCTGATTATCTTCTTGATTCAGAGGTCTTTCTTTTCAGACATGTTTATACCCCATGAAGACTTTTACACCCCAGAAGAATGTACACTTCTCCACGCGGGGGAGTGCAAAGGGGGGTTACCCCCTCTTCGGGGTCCAGGGGCAAGCAGGCCCTCGGTAGAGGTTTAGGGGCGAAGCCCTCGAAGGAAAAATTGCCTTGTAAAATGTATATTATAATTTCATTGTAAATTTGGACCATTCATTATAAGGTCATAGATCTGATGGTAGAAGTTATGTTAGAGTTTTTTTCCCTAGAAGGCAACCCTCTTTTATGAGGGAAATGTATTACGACTATAGATCATTATGAATATTGTATTTTGAGATAGGAGATTGTGAGAGAAAGAAGAGGAATTTAGAACGGGTGTGTTGTAGGTTGTATCCCTTCATTTGCTAGATAATAATAAAGGAAGGACCTGAAAATTTATCTGATGGACGTAGCCCACACTGGGTGAATCACTCATATCTATGTCTCTATTGTATTGTGTATCTTTTGTGTTTAATTTTCGCATTTGTTTTATTTTATTTCTCCGCGGTCCTATTTTTTCTAACAACTGTATCAGAGCGAAAGGTAACTCGCAAGAACAGAGGGTTCTTGGTTCAAGTGGGAGCAATGGCAGAAGATGGAAAGTTTAGGTTCGAGAAATTTAACGGCCAAAACTACCAGTTATGGAAGATGCAGATGGAAGATTATTTATATCAGAAGGATCTATTCCTACCATTGGGTGGAATAGAAAAGAAGTCAACATCCATGAAGGATGAATAATGGGAGGTTCTTGACAGAAAGGCACTAGGAACGATACGGCTGAGCCTAGCAGCGTCGGTGAATTTTAATATTTCGAAAGAAAAGACAATGAAGGAGTTGATGGACACATTAGATAAACTGTATGAAAAACCCTTGACATCCAATAAGGTATTTCTAATGCAGATATTATTTAATATGAATATTTCAAAAGGTGGGTCTGTTGCAAATCATTTAAATGAATTTAATATAGTTATTAATAAACTGAGTTCTGTAAAAGTGGACTTTGATGATGAGGTCAAGGATCTTCTACTCTTGTGCTCATTGCTAGAAAGATGTAGCGGCTTGGTCATGTATGTAAGTAACTCTATCTATAGTTCAAACACTTTAAAATTTGATGATGTTGTTGGTGGTATCCTTAGTGAGGAAATGTGGTGAAAAATCACAGGTGAGACATTAGGTAATGCGTTAAACATGGAGAATAGGGGAAGACAAAAGGATAGAGGAAAGGGCTCAGGGAACCACGAGAACTCTAGGAAGGGCAGACCCAAATCTAGATTTGGAAATAAAGAGTGTTGGAATTGTGGGAAGAAAGGACATCTGAAGAAAGATTGCAGAGCTCCAAAGAAACAAAGATATGGACAGTAGGAGAAAAATTAGGAAGCAAATGTAACAAGTGATGTGTTACAATATTCTTTGATTCTTTCTATAGATAATATTTCTAAGTCTTGGGTAGTAGATTTGTTGGACTACTGAGAGGGGGGGTGAATCAGTAATAGAGAAATTTAATCCTTTTTAACCATATAATCCAAGTGTTATATCAATGAATAATTATCATCCAATAACTGCAAAGTAAATAAAAAATGAACAAACAAACAAACATACGCATACACAGTACACCGGTGTTTTACGTGGAAACCCAAATCGGGAGAAAACCACAGAATGTTTTTTCTTATATGTCTTGAAGAATTACATTCATTGGAAGCACCAACTTCCTTTGTTTTCCAGTTGCAACTGGAAGGTGGCTCCAACCCCCTAGTTTCTCAGGCTACAACCTGAGGGAAGCTCCAACTCCCCAATTCTCTGGCTATAACCAGAAGGAGACTACAACCCCCTATGTTCTCTGGCTACAACCGGAAGGTGGCTACAACCACCTGTCCTTGCCCCATCCAACCACCCTGAAGTAGAAGTAGAATGATGGAACCACTATCAACCTGTCACTATGAGATATATCGTTGTAAACATGTACTAATAAATCTGAACCATGCATCAACTTGTACCTCAACTTGTAATCAACCTGTACCATAAACAAGTGCATCAACCATGCAACAACCTATACCAAATAACCTGTAATCAACCTATACCATAAACAAGTGCATCCAACCATGTACCAATCATATGTCAACTACTCATCAACTATGACTCATCAATATGTACCAACATCATCAACTATACACCTCATGTATGTGCCAACTCATCAACTACTTGTCTCAACCATGTACTCAACATGTACCTCAACCAAAATCCC
>ML803125.1:163716-222967 GCA_009831015.1 Picea engelmannii
TAGATGACATATGAGGGTCCTCCAACTTCGTAAGGCCATAACTCTCAAACCGTGAGGAGTTATGTGACGTTCCACATACCACCAGAAATGGAATGAAATGTACTATCCATATAGAATAGTATTATCTAAAAATATATCATAACTCATACAGTTATCCATCAAACAAACTTGGGTCCATTACCCAAACCTGGGGTCTCCAAATTCTCATGGCCATAACTCTCTAACCGTGAGGAGTTATGTGACGTTCCACATACCATCGGAAATGGAATGAAAAGAACTATCGATATAGGATAGTTTACTTGACAAATTCATTGTCCTTAATCTCATTATTCCACAATTAAGCATGGGTTCTCTTACTCCACAAAGTGTCTTCCCCTGAGGGATTTCACCATAAGGGGACCACTTTGGAGTTCATCCATCTTTACTTCTTATCAACCATGAAAATACAATAATGAGTCATATTTACATAAAACAATATTGGGTCCATTACCCAAACCTTTGTGCTGCGGGGCTTTCTTCAAGGGTTGACATCAATGATAACCAACCTTAATCAACAAGATTCAGGGGCTTCATTTCATGCCACACCCCATAGGAAACATTTTCTAGATTATGTTCAAGGTGATTTTAGACAGGTTCATTTGGGTGATGATGCACCATGCAAAATTGTTGGAATGGGAAAGGTAAAAATAAATCAAAGCAATGGAAACCAATGGTTGTTGAAAGAGGTAAGACATGTTCCATATCTAAGGAAAAATCTGATTTAAATAGGGTAGTTGGAAAGTGAAGGTTGTATATCCATATTTACATATAAGGTGTGGAAGATCACCAAAGTATCATTGGTGACAACAAAAGGAGAGAAGGTAGGTACATTGTATTTATGTACAATTAGTACTGACTCTTCTATCTCTTTAGCTTCTACATGAGTGGATACAAAACTGTGGAATCATAGGCTTGGACACATGAGTGAGAAGGGAATGTGGATACTTCACAAAAGAAATTTTTTTCCAGATCTTAAACAAATTGATTTGGATTTCTGTGAGCATTGTGTTTATGGAAAACATAAGAGAGTCAGATTTCTCAAAGTCGGAAAAGAAAAGATGAGTAAAAGGTTAGAACTTGTGCATACAAATGTAAGGGGACCAGCTTTGGTATCATCTCTTGGTGGCTCTCGTTATTATGTTACTTTTATTGATGATGCAACTAGAAAAACTTGGGTTTATTGCATTCGACAAAAATCTAATGTTTTTTATACTTTTAAAAAACATAAAGCTTTGTTTGAGAATGAAACATGAAAAAGGTTGAAGTGTCTTAGATCAGACAATGGAGGTGAATATTACAGCAAGGAGTTTGATGATTATTGTTCATACCATGGGATTTGTAGAGAGAACACAATTCGAGGAACACCACAATAAAATGGTGTGTCAGAAAGGATGAACATGACAATCATGGAGTGTGCAAGGAGTATGAGATTGCATGTTGGTTTGACCTTACAGTTCTGGGCAGATGCTATAGATATTGTTGTTTACTTAATAAAAAGAGGACCTTCAAGCTCTTTGGATGGTAGAATTCTATAGGAGGCATGGACAGGTAAAAAGGTAAACTATTCTTTTTTGAAGACTTTAGTTTGTGAATCATTTGTCCATATTGATAAAGAAAATAGAAAAAAGCTTGAGGCAAAATCCAAGAAGTGTACCTTTATTGGATACAGTATTAATGATTTTGATTATCGCTTATGGGATTGTGAAAATAACAAAATCATTAGGAGTATAGATGTCATATTCAATGAGAAGGTCATGTGCAAAGATCAGTTGCAGGGAAAGAAACGGGAAAAAGAAAAACCAGAATACATAGTGCTTGATGAGATCACTGAAAAAGAAATTTCAAAGGTACTAGAAAATCATAATGTACAACAACAAGATCAGCCTGTACCTCAAACTCATGCAAGTGTTGTTAGAATATCTACCAGGTTAAGTAGACCCCCTAAATGATATTATCCTTCATTGTATTATTTATTGTTGACTGATTCTGGTGAACCAGAATTTTATGAAGAGGCAACGCAGGTAGACACCAAAAAGAAGTGGGAGCAAGGAATGAAAGAGGAAATGGATTCCCTGGTAAATAACCAGACTTGGGATTTGGTTTATTTGCCTACAGGAAAAAGAGCATTACAGAATAAATGGGCTTACAAGTTGAAGGAAGAAGATGGAGGCAAAAAGAGGTACAAGGTTATACTTGTTGTAAAGGGGTTTGCACCAAAGAAAGGTATAGATTTTGATGAAATATGTTCTCATGTTGTTAAAATGACTTCAATTAGGACTATTTTAAGTCTTGTGGTAGTAGAAGATTTGCATATTGAAAAATTAGATGTAAAAACAACTTTTCTCTGTGGCTATTTGGAGGAAGAGATTTATATGTAGCAGCCATAGGGGTATGAGGTCAAAGGGAAGGAAAATTTGGTATGCAGGTTAAAGAAGAGCTCGTATGGCTGAAATCAAGCTCCAAGGCAGTGGTATTTGAAGTTTGACAGGTTTATGACAGAACAAGGTTATAGTAGATGTCATTCTGATCACTGTGTTTATTTTAAAAGACTAGAAAATGGAAGATATATTATCATGATATTGTATGTAGATGACATGCTTGTTGCAGGGTCTAATATGTAGGATATAAATGTGCTCAAGAATAAATTATCCAATTCATTTATGATGAAGGATTTGGGTGCTGCAAAGAAAATCCTTGGTATGAGAATAACAAGAGGGAAAAATCACAAATTGACATTGTCTCGGGGTGAGTACATAGAGAAGGTGTTGGAGAGGTTTAGAATGCAGAATGAAAAACCAATTAGTACACCTTTGTCCAACCATTTCAAATTAACTAAGAAAATGTGTCCCAAGACACAAGAGGAGATAGAATACATGTCCAGGGTCTCTTATTCATCAGCAGTTGGCAGCTTGATGTATGTGATGGTTTTCAAAAGACCAGATATTGCACATGCAGTGGGAGTTGCGAGCAGGTATATGAAAAATCCAGGTAAAGAAAATTGGGAGGCAGTAAAGTGGATTCTCAGGTATTTTAGGGGTACTGCTACTCATGCATTATGTTTTGGCGGTTCAAACATTGTTCTATAGGGATATGTTGATTCATATATGGAAGGTGATAAATATAGAAGGAGGAGCACCACAGGGTATGTTTTTACTATAGGTGGAATAACAGTAAGTTGGATTTCGAAACTGCAAAAGGTTGTTGCACTTTCAAAAACAGAGGAAAAGTATGTTGTTGCTACAGAGGCTAGTAAAGAGATGGTTTTGTTACAAAGGTTTATGGAGGAATTGGGAAAGAAGCAGGAGAATAACAGGTTGTATTGTGACAATGAGAGTGTCATTCATCTTGCAAAGAACGCATACTTCCATTCAAAGACTAAGCATATATATATCAGGTACCATTTCATACGATCTATCTTGGAAGATGTAAATTTGAAGTTGGAAAAGATACACATTAGCCAAAATCTTGCAGACATGTTAACTAAGGGAGTAACCAGGGAGAAATTGAGTTCTTGCTCAGTTTTAGTTGGTCTTCAGGCATGAAGGTGAAGATAAGAAATTTTAAAGTTCCAAGAAGGTTCATAGTCCAGCAGATACAACAACAGTGGAGTTGTTGATATTGTTGGCACAAGGGCAGACCCAAGGTTCAATGCTCAAGAGAACACCAACAAAACCCTAACTACTGGCCCTTTGAGCAACACCTACGAAGTAGATGAAGTCTCACCCGAGGTAGAGGCAGGGGTGGTTTCGAGACTCGAGTGTCTGAAACCTTAGCTGGGACATCGATCTGTGATTATATCTATTACAAGGCACTTAGCATAGATCATTCATCTATATTTAACCCTTATGGTACTTCACAGATGGCACAGAGCATCGCAGTGAATACTTAGACTAAAGATGATTCAGTATTTATCCAAAAAACATAGATTAGATTCAACAGATCAAGCACTAAACATCTTATATATCAAATCTAATATTCATTCTTATATCATAAGCATATAGCATAACTAGATCTACTTAATCACAGTAAGCACTTAGCCAAAAGGAAACAACACTTAGGTCAAAGCACAGAGCACATTACATAGAGTTATCGTGGTTCACCCCCACCCTGGGGCTATGTCCACAAAGTCTTATTCTTTATATTATCTTGGTCAAGCAGTTATAGCACGGAGCTTCAATGACCCTTACTTCACACAGGACAGAAGATCTGTGCAGCTCACTAGATCCTTCTTTCTTGCACTCAGCACAAAACCACAACAACTTGCACTTAGCCTTCTGATCTCCTTACAATCATGCACAGAGCACTTGCGATACACATCCAATCACACAGATCCAACTACTAGCACTAAGCCTTTAGCTATACATTTGCAATAAGTTGTCCCCCTTACTTACATTGCCTAAGTATCTATTTATATATTACAAAATGGGCCTAAACGTGGCTAAACCCACGGGCTAACATCCCTTTCCCTTTACATCAATCCAAAAACCCTAAAAGGTACCGAAAAATAGGTCTTTCTTGCTTCGCGTTGCGCTCTATCTTTGGCAAGCTCTCACAGTCCCAAAATGGTCAAATATGAACAAGTATACTTCAAAACTTGGTCAAGGGACAACAAGCCCCCAACACTCACCTATGACGCGTCCCGAGTCACTCAGGTCTGTTCAATTCCACCTTGAATGCCTTGATATTGGCTCGAGCTACTTCGACCTGCTACAGTGCGACAACCTCTTGCTTAGTAAGTTCCTAGATTATTGTTTCATTGAGCGGTCCTTCCAGGCACTATTTTGCAGTGATGACAACCTATTCGACTTCATCTTCCTAGTTTTCAAGTTCAGTGAACAGTTGGCATGCCTTTTCTTGGATTGGCTGAAGCCGTTGGGAGACTTCCATCACTTTACTTTGCAGCACATGTACCTGTTGTTGGGTTGTGCATTGTTCTACGAACCTATTCATTCTTTCGATCGGGGTCAAATTATTTATCTGCACCTGTAGTGTGTCTGCATGCTGCTTGGATTCTTGGAGTTGTGTCTCCAATGTCTGCAATTCTGGAGTCTCTGCGAGGGTTTCATAAGTCTGGGTGCTTCTAGCGCTCAGTTGCTTGCATTCCAAGAAAAATGTTTTTAACCGACCAACTATGCTTCGAGTAGTGGTCTCTCTTAGATCTCTAATTTCGTGAGGGGTCTCAGGCACGATGCGGAGCTCCAGATCCATGATGTGTTGTTGGAGTTGTTGGATTACTTCTTTTAGTTGGGTCACCTACTGTGGGAGATGGTCTTCCATCTTCACCTCTATGACTATCACAGAGTGCAATGCTTTGTGAATCCTTTCCTGGGCTTCAAGTTGCTCTACTAGCAACTGTGCCTTTTCCTCATCCCACTTTGCTTTCAAGGAAATATTTTCCTATTCTTCCTCCTTATGTTGTTCTAGAAGTGTTGTCTGTGCTTGCATCAAAGCTTGGGTAGCTTGCGCTGTGTCTTCTTGAGCTCGTCGAAGGCGAGCTTCGACTTGATCAATGATCTGGTGTAACTATGTGGGCTCATCGCCTGTTCCTGACGTTTCACTTATCAAGGGTGTTGTAGACACTACTTGGCTGGACTAGAGTGTCTGTTGCACTTCTTTGAGTTCGCCTTTGATTCGGTTGAAGATCTCCTCCTTCTGTGCTTCTTTCTTTTCTGCAAGCTCGAGTGAAACATCGTTCAGCGCGGCAATTAAGAAGTCAAAGTCATATGGGGTAAGGTTAGTTTTAAGTGTGGTCTGGGTAGCCTTATCTTTCTTTTGGGAGGAGGGTTTTGGTGGTGTCATCTTTCTTTTCATGGAGGGATCCTCCTCCTCTCTCGGTGGAGTCACTTCGCCTCTGTTTTTCTCCACTTTTGTACCGCCTAGCTTGTCACCATCACCTCCTTGCGCAGGTGATATTGAAGCAATCTTTGTGGATGTGCTAGGGACATCTTCAACTTCATCATCCTTCTTAGTCCTGCTTGGCCCAGGTGTATCCGGCATAGCTTCAGGGATTTCCTCGTCAGACATATATGCAGGGTCTGCTGCAACAAGTAGGTTTGCTAACCATTCCTTGGTGATCTCCTCCAAGTCATCCTCTGTCAACTTGTAGTAGGATTGGAGATGATGTTTATGTTCATCGTCGTGCACTATAATGTATATGAAGTGGTGATCCGCACTAAACTTCATCAAAGGTCTAAACCTATAAAGTGCGTTCAGGGTGATCCGTGGTGTAGACTGAATTGAATTTTTCAGTTGCTTGAAGTAGGTGTGGAAGACAGCATTAGACTACCACTGCTTGTTCATGTCACTGGAGTACCACAACGTACAGAACTTCACGGCTAGTGGTTTGAAAGGTTCAATCTCTAGGAAAGTGGCTCCCTCTGGCAACTCCCAAGCGATGAAATCGATGAGTATGAGTAGCCAACTAAAGTGGAATTCATACCCTTGGTCTTGCGCTCCTCTGCAATCCATCTCTAACTGGTTGATGAGATACTGCACCCAATTCATCTGTAGTCCCTCGGTACACTTCCCTTCGAGGTCAACTACGAAGCTAGTCACCTGTGTTGGTATGTTCTTATGAACTAATTTTCCTGTGATCAACTGACATGCAAGGGGCACTGTGCTGCTCTGGATGGAGGCTACCTTGTAGCCTCGCATGCCCTTCTCTACATCGCCATAAGTTTTCTTTATCCATGGTGCTAGTGCTCAGTCGGAGGTCTTGCCTGAGTAAAATTCATGTGGGTCAGGGCCTTGCATGATGAGTCCTGTGATCTGATTGATCAGAGTCAGATCCAGAGTAATGCGGCGGTCCAACCATAAATATCTGTTGTGGTACCAAGACAGCAGCAACCTAACACATGTGTTGACTTCCTGGTGTCTGTCGAAGTGAGGGATCTTCATTACGTTGATCAGTGTGGACTGCGCGAGGTTCTGGGTCCAGGACTGCGGGACAATCTTAGGATTATGGCCTTTGGTCTTAGTTAAGTATTTATGTGAAACCAACATGCTGTAGGTTTTGCGATCTCCAAGGTTAAAATCATTGAATTTTAGTGTTGCGATCTTATCCTGGTTAGCACGTACTACGTGCACTCCTTTCGGAAGATATGTGGTGATCAATTTGTACTCAAAGTCTCTAGGTACATTGTCACGGTTAATCTTGTTGCTCAAAGGTGGGATGTAAACTGGAAAAATGCACAGGATCAGCTTGGCGTTTGCAATATCATCTTTGTGTTTTTTTCTTGTCTCGGTCGTGGTTCTGGAAGGTCCTGCACCGTGAGTAGTGGAGGGAGAAGCTTGGACTCCTCCTGACGACAATGCTTGCACACCTGCAGACATCCTTCTCTTTGACATGACTCTCTCAGTCATTAGGTCAGTCGAAACTTCTTCAACTACTTTCTCAACAACATTGAGCTCGTCCGACATACAAGCTTGGGTCCACTAGCTCAGGTGTGAAAATGACATCTAAGATTACGATGAACAGAAAGGAAACAAGGAAATGATCGTAGGGTGAAGTAATCTCAAGGTTCGAGCTCAAATTCTCACTTAGCAAAAGTTATTCTAAGTGTGTGGCGCGACGGACTAAGTAGGGAAACTTAGCAACCGTCTGCTTCCAACGGATATGGGGCTTGCATTAACTCTGTTCTATCCATTGTGGTGTTGTTCAATGGTCTAGTGGGAACCCATAATTGATTTTCGACCCGTTCGGGGCGGAATTCGAACGGGTATATCGGTCCAACAGCTATATTACTGCACCATGGTGAAGTGCCAGATGTCGTTGTTCTGATATCTTGGCGAAGCTCAATTCTTGTGATGTTTCCTTCTATGAAGTTCATTCTGGAGTCGTCTATAGCTTTTCGATTTTGGCCCTCTTCTTACTTAGCTTCCTAGCCTTTTTCCCAATGAGCTTAGTCTTGGTCACCCTCTTTCCATTCTGAATCTTATCTTCTCTTGACATAGTCACTTCGTGCTGCCTAGGATCTTTTCTCAGATCCAAGGGTAATACTCCTTCATCATATGGGTTAGATATTTCGGTCTTTCGTGGTTCCTCTAACGCTCTTATAGCTTCGACATCCAGGTTCCTGGTGTTTAACAATGGAGATTTGTTCTCTTGTTCCTCCATCAAGTAGGCAATCCTTCTAGTCATAAATTCCATGAGTTATTACTTCTTCTGTTCTAGTGATTCCTTTTCTTCTTTCCTTCGGATTTGGTCTTTTTCAATCCAGATCTTTCCTAGCAAAGCTGGAAATGGGGAACGGTCCTCAATAAATCTAATGACTTCAAACTCTTCCTCTATCGAAGTTCCATGGGTATTCATAGCTATTTGGGTAATTCTGCCACATAGGGTTACCATTTTGCCTTTAAATAATCTGATGGTTCCTAGTGAAGGGACCAGAGCAGGCCTTCCTAGGGTTTCCCAAGTTCTTTCTGTCATAATATTCATCGGTGTTTCCTCATCTAGGGCACAATCAATGTCGAAGTCTCCTATTCTTACTTCGATTTTCTCCTTTTCTTTGAATATTTCTGACAAACTTACATCCTTATGATCATCTAGGGTTTCTTTTATTTTCAGTAACATGATCTCTAATTCTTTCTGGGGTTCTTCCATAATTTTAGTCTCTTGATCTCCTTCAGAGTTTGCTTGTTCCATATTCAGTTTTTCAAGTCTAGAAATCATTCTAGGGAAATCCAATACTTCATGGTCCATAGCTTTACAACAGAGGCAGCTAGGGTTTCTCCCAGGGCATTCCTTAGCAAGATGGTCTGGTCTTCTGCAACTGTAACAAAGAGTTAATCCTCTCTTTCTCTTCAATGATCCCCAACTCTTCTTGTACTGCGCGCTAGGATCATAATCGTTGGCCTGCAAAAATTTCTTTCTAGGATCCTGCATCCACTTGTTAGTCCAAACATTCTTTCAATGCATAGGTATAACATATCTATCATTATACTTATCATATCTATTTATATCAAACTTTCTTTCATATATTAATGCCCTAGTTTTTAAGCTAGGACAGAATCTATCAAACATACCTAGATCCATGTTTTAGAAACAAAAAAAAAATCACTTATCTATAGAGCACAAAGCTTCTAGATCTAAGAACTTTTGACTATTCTTACCTTTATTAGAGCACAGATCTTACAGATCTTACCTCTTTTCTGCGGATCTGACTTCTTTCTTTCAGAAATTTCCACTTTTACTTTTCTTAGAGCACAGAGAGTTCAGATCTCACTTCTTCGGATCTGATCTTCCTTTCTTTAAATCTGACCTTATTCCTAGCACAAAGATGCACAGGTTGAGTAAAAAGTTGCGCACTAGGGCAACAGATCTACGCACAGAACTTTCTTTTGCACAACGTTTCTTTTTCCTTAGTTCCTAGCAATCACAGTTTCATGTCCCGCCAAGGGAACCATTTGTTGGCACAAGGGCAGACCCAAGGTTCAACGCTCAAGAGCACACCAACAAAACCCTAACTACCAGCCCTTTCGGAAACACCTGTGAAGTAGATGAAGTCTCACCCGAGGTAGAGGCAGGGGTGGTTTCAAGACTCAAGTGTCTGAAACCTTAGTTGGGACACCGATCTATGATTATATCTATTACAAGGCACTTAGCATAGATCATTCATCTATATTTAACCCTTATGGTACTTCACAGATGGCACAGAGCATCGCAATGAATACTTAGACTAAATATGATTCAGTACTTAGCCACAAAACAGAGATTAGATTCAACAGATCAAGCACTAAACATATTATATATCAGATCTAACATTCATTCTTATATCATAAGCATAGAGCATAACTAGATCTACTTAATCACAGCAAGCACTTAGCCAAAAGGAAACAACACTTAGGTCAAAGCACAGAGCACATTACACAGAGTTATTGTGGTTCACCCCCACCCTGGGGCTACCTCCACAAAGTCTTCTTCTTTATATTATCTTCGTCAAGCAGTTACAACACGGAGCTTCAATGACCCTTACTTCGCACAAGACAGAAGATCTACGCAGCTCGCTAGATCCTTCTTCCTTGCACTCAGCACAAAACCACAACAACTTGCACTTAGCCTTCTGATCTCCTTACAATCATGCACAGAGCACTTGCGATACACATCTGATCACACAAATCCAGCTACTAGCACTAAGCCTTTAGCTATACATTTGCACTAAGTTTTCCCCCCTACTTACATTGCATAAGTATCTATTTATAGATTACAAAATGGGCCTAAATGTGGGTAAACCCACGGGCCAACATCCCTTTCCCTTTACATCAATCCAAAAACCCTAAAAGGTACCTAAAAATAGGTCTTTCTTGCTTCGTGTTATGCTCCGTCTTTGGCAAGTTGTCGCAGTCCCAAAATGGTCAAATATGACCAAGTATACTTCAAAACTTGGTCAAGGTCCAATAGAGATCAATCTCCAAGTGGGAGATTGTTGGTCGTGGAGCCTGATTATCTTCCTAATTTAGAGGTCTTTGTTTTCAGTCGTGTTTATACCCCATGAAGACTTTACACCCCGGAAGAATGTACACGTATCCATGTGGGGGAGTGCAGAGGGGGGTTACCCTCTCTGGGGGGTCCATCCCCCCGGCTAGGGGATCTAGGGCCAAGCAGGGCCTCGATGGGGTTTTGGGGTGCTAGCGAGAAAACCCCCCTTTAACTACACCGGGGTTCAAGATATAGACAGAGTGAATAACCGTCTAAAAGCTAATCAATTTTCTATTCTACCCCAAACATACCAAAATTAACGTAAAGAAAGTAAATGAGAGAAGAGATCGGGTAACTATACCTTTGATCCCACATCTGGTGATGATCTCCTCATGCTTGGAAGTTTTACTGACTGCACGTATCCTACCAGGGCTGACCTGCATCCAAAGATAGGCAAACAAATAACTACAAGAATGTTATTATATACATAAGTTAGGGTTAGATGTTAGATGCTAAGTATAAATCAATAAAAATACTCAAGACACCATCATTTGGGACATGAAAATGTAATTCTCTTATTCATCATACAAATATTATACCTTACAATCTATGTCGGCCATCGTTCCACGAACCTAGTCTGAGCTCCTCTTTACCATGCTCCAAGTGCACCTTGAATGAACTTCTTCTCTCAAACTTCTGACCACTTTTATGGAAGGGAATGGGTTAAATGGAGGAAGAAGGGACTGATGAGGGAATGCTAAGGTAATATCTCACAAAAGGCAACAATATCTTGGGCAAGGAGGGGAAGTGAAATCGGGCAGAGTTTCATTGTTCTTATGCTTGGATTGGAAATGAGACCCCAACATCTCCTTTTATATGAAAAAAGGATGTTTATTCGGTTGGGTGACGGGATATAGCAGGCGGATTAGTTGGGAAACCTCCAATAGCCTGTAAATTTCAACAAATTCCTTGCAACTTTTGCAAGCATACGCGGGTTGTAATGGTGCAGCATGCATATGTATGTGAGTTGTAGCAGTGCAACAAGCATATGCACACAAGTTGTAATGGTGCAGGGTGCGTACATCTTCTTAAAAATGGTTTTTTAAGAAGAGCTTCTTAGCAGTGCTTTGGAAAAATATGCAAGTAAGAGGGCCAAGGCCATGTATGCATTAGTAGGGAAATTTAGGGCTATAACATATTCCCCCTAATGTGTGAGGTCATAATAGAAACTGATGGCCGAAATACATTATACTATCTTCACCAATGTACGAAATCGAGTGAGCCCGTGACTAGATTTCGGGAGGTGCCATTTGCAAAACAACAATTGTCTCTCTGAGGCGGGCATACCCATGCTTGGGATGAACTAAATCATGGTTTCCAATCAAATACACTGCAAATCCATGTCATATAACTATATAAAGTGTATCTGCGAGAAATACACAACAGATCTACATCTCAAAATCAATCGAAGATATACAAATATAGTATTCATCTTCAAGAAGATAGTAATGCCCAATGGTTGGAGATGAGGTCTTCATAGCTCGAGAAACAAATTCAAGATCTTCAAAACTCAGGTAGGAGTATAATGGGAGCATCTAATTCACTACCCTGACGTCTTCGACGACTTGTCGGGAAAATACATGAGGATCTCGATGATCAGGCAGAGAACTTCATCGATTTTGAATCAGGATTTGACTGGACTCCATGGATAGTCGATTCATGAGGTCAAGAGACAAACTACAGAAAGGCCGACTCAGGTTGGGTGAAACTTCCCTTGGACAAAAGCACGAAAGATTATCAGAATCAGGCAGCATGACATTGACATAAGTTCATGATGCAGGAGGCAACGCAAACTCTCCATGTGTTTGGAAGAGTAACCAAACAGAGGAGGAAACAACTCTATGTAGCGAGAGCAGCTTCCTAAGGTCATACTATATCCCAATGCTTGATGAAAAAATGGAAGGATGTGCTTTGTCCAAGGGAGACTCTTTGTGTTGCTGAAAAAATAGTACATATTTTTCGTCCCCTTTTTTTGGAATAATTGTTTTTTTTGTCTTTTTCAATATTTTAAAGAGATTGAAAAGGAATAAAAGAATGCTACATTACAAAGGAGGAAACGAGTGTCACAAGAAATCATACTAGTTCCAAGTGCAAGGAACACACTAATGCTTAGAGCAAGGAGACATGTGCACGAAAAGGACACTCGGGGAAAATTCCTCCATGGGTCAAGGTGTCATGTCGCAGAGGCAAAAAGTGTTGCAAGGCTTGCGTATAAGGCATGATTCAAAGGTTTAGTTGAGAGCAACATGGAGTTGGAATTAGGCCAAAGATGCAGAGATGCAAATGTGATTAGGCAAGACAAAATGAGACCCCTTCAATGTAATTTTTACTAGCCCAGAGAAGGTAAGCTCGGTAGTTTTTTCACGTTTAGAGAGTCTGAAAAAAACATAAAAGAAGACTCTAGGGAGTACCTTTTTCGGAGATAGTCTAGTCAGTTCGAAAAAGGGTTAAAATTGCACCGAAAAGATGTCTATTCAAAACCATTTAAATGAGTGTGAAAAAGACAAGATCACTCGACAATCTTTTCAATTTTAAGGAGTCTGAAAAGAGCTTAACAATGGACTCACGGACTTTTCCTGAGTTTAGTCTCCTTAGCTTGAAAAAGCATAAAAGTTACTAAGGAGAACTCTCCCGGCAAGACGAATCTCCCGAGGCGTACCTTTTTTTCGCTATAATCTACAAGTTGGAAAAAGGGGTAAAATCATGCTAGTAGATGTTCTTCTGGACCAATTTAACGAGTGTGAAGGAACAAGTTCACTCGATGATCTTTTCAATTTTAGGGAGTCTGAAAAGAGCTTAACTATGGACTCTGTGGGGGTTCCTTTTTCGTAAGTAATCTCTAAGGCCTGAAAAAGGTGATAAACCAAAACCAAGGAGAATGCCCCTTTTTCGAAGATTTAGTCCCTCGGGCCCGAAAAAGGGTTAAACCTACGCCTGAGAATACTCTTCTAGCGAACCAAAATTCCTAGATCATACCTTTATTCGTGAAATTGACCGTCTAAACCAAAAAAAAGGGTAAACTATCATCGAGCAGATGTGCCTTCAAATTTGAGTTGAGCGAGGGTGAAGGAAAACAAGATCTCTCAGTAATATTTTCATGTTTAGAGAGTCTGAAAAGGGCTTAAAGATGACTCTAGGGGGCTATTTTTCTCAGTTAATCCAGACAATATCAAAAAGAATAAATACAGTCTCGTTGGATGTTGATTTCGAAGTTTAAAGTGAGCTTGAAAGACAACAAAGTGTGCTCATTTGGGAGTCCTAAGGGTAAGGCCAAGAATGATGGTGCATCAAACGAATGAGGCTTAATATTGTAATCATGATAGGACTAACGAGGACTCCCAAGCCTATAGTCATTACTGATAGCATGGATGTCAAAATGCATGAAGGATCTACCTAGGAAATCCATGTACAGGTAGGCTCTACCACCTAATTACGACACTTCTAGAGAACCAATGAAGGTTATGTGTCGCACCTTGGTGGGGTCGATCCTATGGCAAAGAAGAAAATACAATGAGATGCAGAAAGTGGAGACAAAATCCTAACTTATATGCAAAAAGTTGGAAAAAATGACTTTTACCAAAGGATACCAAAAAGTGACCCATCCCAAAAACAAATTACCAAACCAACAGAAAAAAGGGTACCATAAAATCCAATAAGAAACTTGGAATCGGAAACAAGTGATTACCAATCCAGGAAAAATGACAAGGGGGGTCAAAAAGTGGCAAAAAAGGCCAAAAAAATCTATAAATAAAAGCTGACAGCTCAATTTTACCATTGCAATTTGAAAATTAACCAAAAGGAGAAAAAAACCCTTTGCTAAAGAAGTTGATTCTGAGAGCTTCAGTGGATGAAATGAACTTTCGCTTGGACCAAGTAAGTATAATATCATCCCTCTTGCATTTCAATAATTCATTTATGCATTTAATTTGGTTTTTGAGGGGGTTTTCTCTCCTAAAAAGAGCAGCCCTGCACGTACACAGGTTTTCCAACAGCCCACATATGTACTCGAGAAAAAAACATTATTTCCGCGTACATACACAACTGTGGCCAATACAGCACGCATACACCCTTGCAAGCTTGGAAACAATTAAAAAGAAAGAGATAACCTCCTCCAATTTATCATGGAACAGGATGTATGTCCACTGGAGGGAGAGGGAGCACGAGGACATAGACATATTGGTCGAATAGGACCCTGCATCCATCACCACACTATAACAATGCGGGCTATCGAAGTTCTTCCAGTGTCCTTTTATGAGGGCACAACCTAGGTTACTTAACTCCCTTGTTGATTATTGACACTCGAATGCAGAGGAATTCATGTTAGAGGGTCATTCTTTGACTCCAATGACTGAGGACATTTACTTCTAGACTGGCCTCTCAAGGAGAGGGGAATCATTCAATCTGAGGACATTTCCCCCTGAGCCTTTCAACATCGAGGACTACATCTAGATGTATTGTGAGGATGGCACTGAGAAGTTAGGTTCTCATGTGCTTATTCATAAGATCACCAGCTTGACTCTATGAGTGATATTGTTACTGATTGGGTGGATTACTATATCCGAAACCCTACATCAGGCCTCCCGGGCACACATGCAATGTGTCATTCAGTGCCTGGAGGCGCATATATTTGACTAGAGCACAACCATGCTTATGTGCATGAAGAGACAAATGATAGTGTGTCGGCAGTGTGCCAACAAGAACTTTGGGTTTGGTACAGTCTTATGTTCCTTCTTCTTCGAGAGGGTTCCCAGTCTCAGTCCCAGAGAGACGATACGGGGGCATGTGGCCTCCTTCCCAGTGGTATTCATATGTGCAGCCTCGTTTCCACGATAGGAGGGAGGGAGGACCATAGAGGCCTTTGACGACAAGTTCTTCGAGTGGTGGGCATGGAATATTTCGACGATCGAGGACTACCCCTATGTCGGGATCAACTTTTCAAGGGATCCAGACATGCCCATGCCTTCTGGAGAGGAGCGAGGAGAGATAGGTAACTTGTTTTTTAAAGTTATTTAATTTTTAATTCTTTTTATATATATCATTTGTATGTGTGTAAAGAGTATTGACTCTTATGTATATGATATGTACAGATGTGGGACTAATGCACCCATCAGACTTCACGAGGACTCGGCAATGTCCTCGACTAGAGGCAGGACCAGTAGTAGCCGACGGACCAATAGTCACAGGGGGACCTCCACTCGGAGAGACTGAGAGAGTTTTGAGATGAGTGGAGTGCAACCTCACTGCACTCACTTGCACAGTTCCCATGGTCAAGATCAAGGATCTCCCGCCTTCCACGCAGCCTCATGTAGTGGGGGTGCCATGGACGTGGGTCTAGCTTTTTCGGCGTTTGACCAACATCGTCGTGCATTATGGAAGGACCAATAGGCCCCATGCTTAGATAGGCTAGACTTTTTATGTGTCGAGGGCACCTTTTGTACATGTATTTTTTGAGGTCATAAGCCCAACGATGTATACTGAACATTATTTTTGAGGCGCTCGCACCCACCTATGTACTCATGACACGTTTTGATATATATATATATATATATATATATATATATATTTGTCTTATGGATTACATTTTTTTTTAATGTATGTACATGTGTATGTGTGTGCTTTTATTTTTATGTGTGTGCAACATCCCAATATAATATTTGATTAGCTAGAGTATATGTCATATGATTAAATATCCTAGGAACATGGATATACGTAATGTAATCAAAATAATGTTCTAAGAGACGTACCCTAAGGAAACATCAGTGCAAAGTGGGATCATAAACGCATTAAAATCCATTTAACTGGGACACAACCAACTGAGCATCTAGGTAGACCTGGAGATGAGAAATTCCATGCAACAAAATGTCACGAAGAAACTCTATCAATGCACTATACTCGGTGACATTCTTTGTAGCGTCACCTGGACAAATACCTCTAGAAGATAGCAACTGGCCTCCAGGTGTGAAAGTCACCCAAGCTGCGTAAGAAAGCTTCTGAGTATGTCGGTTAGCGTCGTTCACAAACCCAAAATACACTTCTGATTCACTTGACATCTGCCACACTGAAAAAGAAGACATAAATAAATACATGTCCATAAAACAAAAAAGACAAAAATTGTATAAGAATCTATACATATGTACAAGAAGTCACCTAGGTGACCAACCTAAGAATAATACTTTTTGAGGTAGAGCCCATTTCTAGGCTTCGCCAAGGCATTTCCTTCAAAATCAACCAGACGATAGGCACCCTTCTTCAATACCTCTTTCACAATGAACAATCTAAACCACATGGGTTTGAACTTGCCTACCCCCGGGGGATCTTTATCTTTATCATAGGCCAAGACAAGATCGCCTTTGGAGAAAATCCGATGATGAATGGACCGATCGTACTAACACTTGACTCGTTTCTTATGAGCCTCATTGACCGAGGCTACATCACGACGTTGCTCGAGATATAGTAGGCGTTCCTCAAGCGGTGAAGTGTACGACAGTAATTCCACTGCCAAATTTAAAGAAGGAATCTGACACTCAATAGGCAAGACTGCTTCCAGCCCGTATACGAGTTGAAAAGGTGAAAAACCAGTGGCAGTCTTCACAGATGTTCAATAGGCCCACAACGTTGAGTACAACATCAAATGCCAATTTGACTTGGCAGAATTGATCATCTGCTAAAGAATAGTCTTGAGAGACTTGTTCATCGCTTCAACCTGACCATTCGTTTGCAGGTAATAAGGTGACGAATGTTCTTGCCTGAACTCGAGATTTGATGTTAACTCAGTCATCATTTTTTTTTGGAAGTGACTGCCATGGTGAGTGACAGTCTCCTTTGGGATGTCAAACCTTTCTATTATCTGATTAAAAATGAAATGAGTCGTTGTTTCACTAGGGGTTTTGGAGATATCTATTGGAATCGTTGTAGACATACTTTTTGTGTTACCCTCAACATAAACTCTGTGCGTAGCCAGAGGATTGATAGGACAAGATTGATCTCCATTCATGGTCGAAACAAATTCTCCCACCTCTATTCTCCTTAACTCGGGAAGGAAGTAGGATCTATGATGTAGATCATCCCAAGGTCTATCGGGACCAGTCAATGCCTCAAGAATCACCTCGTCAAAGGGAAAGACCAAGTCTAAAGTATATTCAGTGGCAAGAGAACCTTAAGCCCAAATAGGCTGGAGAACTGGATCTAACTCATGTGGGGGAGTCAGAGCAAGGTTGTCCAAAGTTTGTTGGACATTATTGTACGCAAATTCAGTTGTGGACAAGGGCATGGCCATGCCATAATTCCATGTCCCTTCCATCAAATCCAATGGGGAAGGTAGAGTCCATGGATCATTAAAGTAACTCGTTTGAAATCAATACACTTGCATAATTGTAGCCCTATTCTGGTCAGGGACAACCGATATAAGCTTGACATCGCCAAAAGGCGGTGGGTAATCAAAAGTTCCCATCAACGACAAAAACAAACCAACACCTAAGTTGACAGTGTCGGGATGCAGACTATCAATCATCAAGACCGTGGAATCCCCCGATGAAGGGTCGGGATGGGAGAAGGCCAACTGGTTAATGGTCACTATCCGACCCTCGTGTGGAAAAGACAAGACCCAAAAAACCATATCAACCATTGCATGCATCACATAATTCCAACTCCTTCCTAACAATAGGTTGTAGTTGAGAGGCACACCGACCACTTCAACTTGGACACACATGGTTTTTCCTCCCAACTACATGGGGAAAGAAGGAATGATCCCATGTGGTCTGAACGACCGATGGTAAAATGTCGTAAACAATGTAGGCGACGAAGACAAATCGGGTTGGCCAATGGCCTTCCAACATGCCAACGACATCACGCATGTCGAGGCACCCTCATCAACCATTGTACGAAAAATGTTCAGAGTAAAATATTTCGTGGTGTAAGCCACTACTATATGAAATGCAATGTGGTAAGGAAGACGGTATTTCAAGTCGGTTGGATCGAAAACGATTGCTCTTGGGTTACAAGTCTCTATCAATCCCAAGATGGATTACAAAGATTTTCTCTGTGAAGGGAAACTTTGGAGGACTTCCAAAGCAGACATCACAGAAGGGTTCTGTGATAAATCTTCCACAACGGAGTAGTTATGGGTGTCCCTTGTGTTTGGATTATGAGAAGCCTTCTTAAACAAACCTTTTGGGATGCGATTCATTGTTTCACTCGATGTCTTCTCAATATGGAGAGGAGTCGGTGGGTTAGTGGCTTCTTTTCCCTTTTCGACAGATTTCGGCATTCCCTAATCTCAGGCCCTGGTCGCTATATTAGCCTTAGCATTCATCATGTAAATATTCGTGCCTGGGTTATTATTGGTAGTCACGGGGGGTCCCTGACTACCCCCTTCCACGCTCGAGGATGTTGAAGCTTGAGATGTGTTTCTCCCATGTGGAAATGGGTTCGTCAGCACAACAGGTTGTTGTTGCGCCAATAGCTTATGAGCTTCTGCAAGCCGAGGGCACAGATGATTTAGGTGGTATTTCGTGCAAATATTACACAGATACTTTGAATTCCTCTTTTTCGTTTTTCCCCCGCCAACATTATTGGTAGCCCTTTTGTCCCCTTTACCCTTCTTGTTCTGTTGTTTCTTCTTTCCCTCAGGATGTTGGTTGGTATTAGGGTTCGTCGACTGCACACTATCTACGTCTAACGTTTGGGTAGGGGGAACAATCGAACTCGAGGTCTGGTTGGCCACAGTCTGTTCTATCGACAATTGTTGCAATTGATTTGAAAACAAATCAATGGAATTTCCTTGCGTTGAGCCCAAAATACCATCGGCATGGGGTCCAAACTTTTTCTTGGCCTTATCGAGAATAGATCGCGACGCATATGGAAAAATATCATAGAGCATGTCGGACTGAGATTAGATCATTTCAAGTTGTTGCGCTCTCATAATCGCCTCCTCCTATGAAAACACTCCAAAATTCACTACGTCCTTGGATATGCAGGGCACCAAAGACTTCAGGAACCACTCAACCAAGAAAGAAGGAGGGACCTAGACCTTAATCAAGCTCTTTCGACGCTGCCATTCTCGGATATGATCGGAGATATGGTCATCCTTGGTTTGCTCAAAGTTGGCCAGCAATTCGGTGTCGGCGTCGTATCTCATGGGTAATTGGAAATCGTTCAAGAAGACAATCGCTAAGTCGTTGAAGTAAGAGTACATTGAGCGGTCGAGCTCAATATACCATTTCATAGAACCCCCTATAAGAGTGCATTGAAAAAGGTGCAACTGGACGGATTCGTCCCTCCATGAGTTTTACGAGCACCATAAATGGAAATTTCTTACATGACCACCTAGATCCTCACCAGGCTTGCCTTCAAATTTCAGAATATCTGAGAGCAATTTAGTTAGCATGGGGGGCTATTGTGGATCGTGACAAATTGGGTCATTCAGTAATATCGACAAGTCTGGTAGATGTAGTGTTTCTAGAAACGGTAGTTTAGGTTGAGTACTATTTACAAGAAAAGAGGGTCCTGGAGTTTGACTGGCACCAGGTTGCTAGGAAAAATTAAACTTCTGGCCAGGGTTTTGGTAGAAACTGTGGCCTTGACCAGCATACGAAAACTGCGTATTTTGGGGTATCATCGACTGACTCCCGTAATTGGATGACATAGCTTGTACAGGGATTGATCCTTGCAATGTGTTCAAAGGATTTTGGAAGGGGATACCCTTAGCCGATCCGACGGGTATGGAATGGAGCCTTGCTCGGGGTTCCATTGAGCATGGAAGGGGTTTCCCCCAACCAACATCCCTTGTGAGAAAACTGATCCCTGCCAAGGATTCCAAAGACCCTGAGTGGAGAAAACTCCATTCATCGCTCCCTGTGAAGGAATAGTACCCTGCATGGGGTTTTGTTTCCCAGAACCAGGGATTCCCCCAACCGAGATAGTAGCCGAATAAAAAGCGTTGTTCCCAAACACATCGAACAAAGAGAACGACATAGATCCCACCGACATTGTGTAAGATGAAGGTCCTAAACTACCTGCTCCAAACAAGCTATAATTCGCATTCATCCCGATTCGTTGTTGGAAAGCACCACCGAGCGAGGGGGACAGAGGAGGTATATGACCCCCACCATAAAGGATAGCATTAAATGGGACTGAATCACCCTCGGTTGACCCTTGCATCAGAGCATTTGAGCTCCCTGCCCCCATACCCATGGTCGTTAAGGTGAAGTAGGTAAGAACCGTGTTAGAATCAAAACCAGGAATCCAATATGAGAATGGAGGGCTCGTCGCACTCTAAGTAAACGAAGCGGTGGTCGACATTGATAACGATATTGGACCACTGCCCCAAGTAGAGGGAGTTGAGACCATTCTGGTTTGGACTGGCGAAGGTGGGAGAGGAGGCAAGATTCCTCCTGCGATAGTAGTCATAACGGGAGTATGAGGACTCTCTGATGAAGTAGCAACATTTTCTTCCATTGCCACTCATAGGACTAGCTGGCGCTCAGAATGTGCCACCTTGGGAGGCATGATCTGAATCAAGATCAGCATCGATAAGTCAATAATTGGAGGGTTGGCTGGCCTGAGAGATTCTGCCTCAAAGTCAGAAACAATAGGTTCCTCCAGAGTCAAATAGTCTCCTCACAGAGCAGGCTCGGGCACAATTTCTTTCGACCCGGTCGCTTCGGACAACCCTTGTTGGTAAAGTCTTCGCTATAACGGTGGCGGAGGTGGCTCCAATGTAACCGGGGACAGGCCCTGAAGCCTTCACGACCGATAGAGTTGTTGATATTCCACCTTGTTAACTGATCAACTGACATAGTAAGGATGAACTAGCATTTAAACACCAAGCACACACTAAAAATTTCCTAAAAGACAAATCAAGCAGTCGACTGTCTAGTAGGAAGGACAGTTATGCCAATCAACACTAGAAAAACTAACCAGTGCAAGTGAAACTCGAACACGAAAGCACCCTCCAGGTATACTCTACGAAGCATGACCTGATGTCTGCCCCAGGTACCACAGTATACCCCCGCAATCACCCGTGTAAGTCCCTAGAATATGGGAAACTAACTTTCCATCTCGCAGTCAGTCACCAGGCAGGTACAGTTGACAGTCAGGCGGATCTCAATGAGAAGGATAGCAAGTATGAAGCCTATTAGGGGTATCAAAATCAAATGGTCTGGAAGACAACATAGGATCTTGAATGGATTTGAGTTCCATGAAGCTCTGTAGGCAAATGCAATCGGTATTACTCTCGAGATAGACCCTCAATATGTGTTCCCCACTACGCTTAGTTCGACTTTGGAGGGGTTATCTCTGTTGCCTTTCCTCACATGACCTTGTTTTTATCCCCTATGTTAGAGGGGGGTCCTAGATAAATTTTACGACACTGGACTTAAGCACTCCCTAATTCAGACTCCAATGTTTGATTTAACAGCCTTGAAGAGTTTCATCTCCAACCTAATTCAAGGCCCTAACCCTAAACTAGTTGGTTGACCCTACAAATAGAAAAAGTCTAGTGTATTTTAGATTAAGAGTTATTTTTAAAGGCTTTATTTACTCATGAGGTATGGTGGTGAAACTATTGGTGTTATAAGAGACGAAAAGGAGGAGAAAATTAAAGAACTTGAAATCAAAATTACTTCAAATTTAAAAACAAAGCTTTGTAACTAACTCTTTGTAAACACAACTTTTCTTAACTAACTTTTCAAGATCTTGTAAAGAAAACATAAAACCTACTTTCTCTTGAATACAAGCTACTTATGTTTCAATAAATCAAGAAAGAACTTGAAAAACAAACTATTTTTCCTTTTTTCAAATAACCAACTCTAACTACTTTACCAAACTGGAAAAAAAAAAAAATTGCCTTAAAGAGAAAAACTGAAATAAATATTTTTCTTTTTTCAAAGCAAGAAAAAAGGCTAAAAAGAAAACTGAAACAAGACTGGAAAAGACCTTTAGTCCACTGCAAATCACAGGGATTCAATCAAGAAACCAATAAGGAAGATCTACAACTCAACAACTTGCTTAAAACCTTTTAAAGGGTAAACACGAGAAAATCAAGAAAAAAAGTAAATTGAAACTCTATACCCGAGCTATGGCTGTAAACAAAGACTCTGGACTGATCCAAGAAAACCCTGAGAAGTGTGGACTTCAATCAGGAAAGAGGCAACTCCCTCTTTTTCAAAACATTTCCTGAAACAGAGCAGTGGACTATTGCATCAGCAACCTGCGTATGTACGCAGGATGTTTACTGAGCAGGGAAGATATGTACGCGAGCTGACCCAATACAGGCTGTATCTCTTCAAAAAAAGAAAATAACAGACAATATTACAGGGTAGGGACAAATGGTATGCACCCTGAAGGTGACCAAAATCCCTTGACAGACTCAGAAAACTAGAAAGAAACTTGAAAGGAAAACAAACCAATCAAACAACCCAAAATCCCCTAAAACTCCTACAAGCATCCCCAGTATGGTCGCCAGTTCTACTAGCGAGAAAAACCCCCCTTTAACTACACCAGGGTTCAAGATGTAGACAGAGTGAATAACCATCTAAAAGTTGATCAATTTTCTATTATACCCCAAACATACCAAAACTAATGTAAAGAAAGCAGATGAGAGAAGAGATCAGGTAACTATACCTTTGATCCCACGTTTGGTGATGATGTCCTCACGCTTGGAAGTTCCACTGACTGCACGTCTCCTCCCAGAGATGACCTGCATCCAAAGATAGGAAAACAAAGAACTACAAGCATGTTATTCTATACATAAGGTAAGGTTAGATGTTAGATGCTAAGTATAAAACAATAAAAATACTCAAGACACCATCATTTGGGAAAAGAAAATGTAGTCATTTTATTCATCATACAAATATTATACCTTACAATCTATGTCGGCCACCGTTCTGCGAACTTGGTCCGGGTTCCTCTTTACCATGCTCCAAGTGCACCTTGAATGAACTTCTTCTCTCAACCTTCTAATCAATTTTATGGAAGGGAATGAGTTTAATGGAGGAAGAAGGGACTGATGAGGGAATGTTGAGGAAATATCTCACAAAAGGTAGCAATATCTTGGGCAAAGAGGGGAAGTGAAATCGGGCAAAGTTTCATTGTTCTTAGTCTTGGATTGGAAATGAGACCCCAACACCTCCTTTTATATGACAAAAGGATGGTTATTCAGTTGGATGATGGGCTATAGAAGGCGGATTAGTTGGGAAACCTCCAATAGCTCGTAAATTTCAACGAATTCGTTGCAACTTTTTTGTTTTTTGCAACTTTTGCAAGCATACGTGGGTTGTAATGGTGCAACATGCATATGTACGCAAGTTTTAGTGGTGCAACAAGCGTATGTACGTGGGTTGTAATGGTGCAGGGTGTGTACATCTTCCAAAAAAAAAAAATTAAGAAGAGCTTCTCAGCAGTGCTTTGGAAACATATGCAAGTAAGAGGGCCAAGGCCATGTATGCATTAGTATGGAAATTTAGGGCTATAACATGGGTGGAGTCCCCAAAGGAAAAATTTCCTTGTAAAAGTATATTGTAATTTCATTGTAAATCTGGACCGTTCATTATAAGGTCGTGGATCTGATAGTAGAAGTCATGTTAGGTTTTTTTTTCCTAGAAGGCAACCCTCTTTTATGAGGGAAATGTATTACAGCTATGGATCACTATGAATATTGTATTCTGAGATAGGAGACTGTGAGAGAAAGAAGAAGAAGTTACATCAGGTGTGTTGTAGGTTGTATCCCTTCATTTGTTGGATAATAATAAAGGAAGGACCTGGAAATTTCTCTGGTGGACGTAGCCCACACTGGGTGAACCACGTATATTTGTGTCTCTATTGTATTGTGTATCTTTTGTGTTTTATTTCCTCATTTGTTTCATTGTATTGCTCCGAGATCTTGTTTTTTCTAACAATCCCAAGAAATGTGTTGTTGCTGGAAAAAAAATTCTACCTTCAGACCAAATTCAAAAAACCGATGAATCCAAAAACGAACAGCTCTACCATGATGCATTTTTTGGTAAATCTAGGGACCCCTGAGTAGACCAAGTACATCAATTTTGGAACTTGTTGTTTGGAGGTCAAAAAGCACACATTCAAGTAACTGTTCAAAAGGTATCATGATTTATTTTCCTAGACTTATGAAGATCTGAAGACTTATGACACCCGAATAATTCAACATGTGATTCCAATCAAGGAAGGTGTCAATCGATTTGAGTAAAAATTGAGGAAAATACATCCTACCCTTGAACCACTCATTCATAAATAATTAAAGAAGTTGTTAGATGCCCAGATAATCTTCAAATTTTGTCATTTAACTTGGGTGTCTAATATGGTACATGTTAGAAAAAAGTCGGGGGAAATAAAAAGTTGCATATATTTCTGGAATTTGAACCAAGCCTTTGATAAAGACAACTATCCAGTTCACCCTATTGAAAAAATCTTGTAACTCATTTCAGGATCTAAAATGTTCTCTCTATTGGATTTGTTCTCAGGTTAGAATCAAGTTCTCGTAGTAGAACCTGGCCGATTAAATACCACCTTCATAACAAAGTGGGGAACATATGCATATCGAAGGATGCCCTTTGGTATAATAAAAATTGCCACTACATTTCATAGGGCCATGAATATTGCTTTCAAAGGTCTAATCGATCAAAGTGTGGTGATTTATCCTGACAATGTCACTATTTATTCAAAACAAAGAGTTGATCACCTAAAGCACCTGGAACAAATATTCGAAAGATGCATAAGGTATGGTATATCTTTGAACCCCAAGAAGACCATATTTTTTGTTTTAGAAGGAATTTTATTGGGGCATGTTATTTCTAAAGATGGGATTTTAGTGGACCTAGAAAGAATAAAGGCTATTATGAAAATCCCACCACCACACAACAAAATTTCCATGCAATCTTTTTTCTGTTGATGATTACAGCTACGTGAGACATCCTCTAGGACACAGACTGAGTGAGTAAGGCCTGTGACGAAGCCCATGAGTTGGGTGTTCCCATGAGATGGGTGTGTTGTTCCTCTCTGAGATGGAGATGGAACATCATGTGCCCCTATGTGGGGTGAGGAAGCCCATGAGTTGGGCATGCCCATGAGATGGGTGTGTGGTTCCTCTCTGAGACGAAGATGGAACGTTGTGCCTTGTGTGGGGTGAGGAAGCCCATGAGTTGGGGTTGTGGTTCCTCTCTAAGACAGAGATGGAATGTTGTGTACCCCTGTGTGGGTAATCCCATGAGTTGGTTGTGTTGTTATTTCTAATATGGAGATGAAATGATGTACTAGTCTCCTCTGTGCAGAGAGTTGAGCTGATATGATACTCCAGATGATTCTCCTGTGAGACACAGTGAGAAAGAGATATTTTGAGTTGGATGTGCCTGTGACTGAGCATATGTGAACGTGATCCTAGTGGTTGAGCACTAGTGAGTGTGATTCTCCTGTAAGACATAGTGAGAAAGAGATATGTTGAGTTGGACGTGCATGTGGTTGACCACAAGTGAACATGATCCTAGTGGTTGAGCACTAGTGAGTGTGGTTCTCCTGTGAGACGCAATGAGATAGATATGTGGACATCCCTGTGGCTGAGCACAGATGGATTTTCCCTAGTGGATGAGCATTAGTGGGTGTATAATATCCCTTTCCATATTGTACAAGAGTCAAAATTACCTGTAACCCTATTTGTGGTGTAAACAGTATAGGTCGGCCCCACCATAAAGTGAAAGATAATTAATGTAAAAGGTAATTAATATGGTAATTATTAATTATATTTTGAGTTATTGAGGTCGGACCTGTTGTGCCAATAGACACTTCTATTGATAGGCTCAGTCTAATATAAATTAAGGTAAATTCCCCATTGAGGAAATACAACGCAAGTGTGAGTTTGGAAATTTCAGCAAGTACTTGTTCTTGGGAAAAGTACGCACCTCTCTTGGGAAATAGTATTCTAGGGTTTGTGAGCACCCTTTTGTGTGCTAGGTTTATGGTGTGGGAGGTATTTCTCTTGAAGAATATAGCAAAGGATTGGTTGGGTTTTCTTCCTTTTTTGAGAAGGGTTTCACAGGATACTTCTTGTGTACTTGTGCATGGTATTTCTTCTTGTGATCTTGGTTGCTGCAACAAATTGTTTATGGTTCAAGTAAAATGATAAAAATGAAATTAACTTCATTCTTGAGCTGATATTATTTAAAAATAAACATGGTTTCAGAGCATAGGTATTGAAGAACCCCTGCACAAGCATTTAAAGCTAGTCGTCCCTCCCTTTCTGCAGTTTCGTACGACATCTAGGGTTTGTTGCAATTACGTACAACCCTCCTTCTATGAGGTGTTTCATCCTCTAATACTTGGACGTTGAGGCTAATTTTGGCATAGAAGGGTACATCCTTCTCCAGCGCACCTCCAAAGACTCCCAGCGTGAAATTCAGATCATTTTGAATTTTTGACCCTAGGGTTTCTAGGGTTTCGCAATTTTCTACAGAATTTTGAATTTAGGGTTCCTGCAGCTCATTGAAGGAACGTTTCAGCTCAAAATTATTCTTGTGACACTCTTAAGGCATATTTTTGGTATTCATAATCCCAAAAAAACCTAATGTTTCTATTCTAACATAGCCATTAGGTTTTCTAAGTCTAGTTGGCAAGAGTTTGTGAAGAAATCTGAAAATATGAAGAACATAACCTTAGTGGAATATAGACTTGATGGATCAAGCAACTTCAGATCCTAGAATTCAAGACTTCATATCACTCTTCAAGAATATGATATTTTGAGTGTGATACAAAATACTTTACCAGAGATATTTACCGATGAAGAGAAGGAAATAAGAAGGGAAGAAGATGTCAAGGCAAGGAAAATAATCATCTACTCAATAAGAGATCATATCCTACCTCGTATTGCCAACCTGAAGACAGCTTATGAAACATATGAAGCATTGAAGGATATGTTTGAGAGTGACAACACTATGAGAGCCCTTACCTTAAAGGGCCAGCTTCAAAGTACCAAGATGACAAAAGGTGATATAGTTGCTACCTTATTTATGAAGATATCAGAGATCAAATATCAGCTAGGTGCTATTGGAGAAGACATATCTGACAGAGAACTTATTTTTTCCACTCTCAACAATATTCCAAAACATTGGCAACCTTTTCTTCAAAGCATCAGTGGAAGGGAAAAACTACCCACTTTTAATCGTATGTGGACAGACTATACCCAAGAAGAACTTCAACTTAGAAATAGAGGAGTAGAAGACTCCCCTGATGACAACCATGATTTTTCACTTCATACAAAGAAAGGGGTAAGATTCAAAACAAACTTTAGACAAACATTCGGAGATGAGAAGACTCCATCAACTTTAGGTTATAATCAGAGAAGAGATATCTCAGAGATCCAATGCTTCAGATGTGACAAATATGGACACTATGCAAGAAATTGTCCAACGAGGAAGAAAGGAAGACAATATGCTTCCACCGCCGACATTGATCTAGACCCACCTCAAAAGGATTAAGATAAGAGAGATGTGGATTACTTCCTCTAAACCAAATTAAAAATTGAGCATCACTGCAGACCTAGGTAAATTGTTTGATTTAATCATTAAACCTATAGTTGATTGCATTCTTAATAAGTGAAGGGTATTATCTCTAGTCTGGGAGCCCTCATGACTTGGACCATTATCCCTAGTAAGAGAGTCCAAAACTTTATTGATTGATTATTATGCTAGAAGTCATAAAATACTGAAGATTTAATAGAGCACCTGAGAAGACATAAATTATCTAGCAAACAAGTAAAAGAAGATATATATCCTTCAGACTTCAGAGGGAGTCAAACAAATTGAAAAGAAGGAAAAGATATTACCTTCTCCCCCTCAACAGTTCAGAGGGAGAAAGTTATTGATCTAGTTTCTCTAGTTTATATTCCCATAAACATTGTAGTAGGCCATGAAAGACTTTTATAAGCTCAACAAACTCTGCAAGGGATGTAAACTTCTTCCTCAATCTCACCACTGAGAAAGGTTGTCTTTACATTCATCTGATGTAGTTTCCAACTCATGGATGATGGATGGAAGTGTATCAGACTACTGGATGGAAGAGACATTACCTTCTCCCCCTCAACAGTTCAGAGGGAAAAAGTTATTGATCCAGTTTATCTAGTTGATATTCCCATAAACATTGTAGTAGGCCATGAAAGACTTGTATAATCTCGACAAACTCTACAAGGGGTAGAGGAACATGCAGCTGATGGAAGTGTCAAGAAGTATAAAAGTGAGATTTGTAGCTAGAATATTCCCACAAATACTGGGAGTTGTCTATGATAAGACATGTGATCTAGTAGTCTGATACACTTCCATCCATCATCCATGAGTTGGAAACTACATCAGATGAATGTAAAGACAACCTTTCTCAGTGGTGAGATTGAGGAAGAAGTTTACATCAAGCAGCAAGAAGGACTCATGATATATGATGAGAAATATCATGTATAAAGGTTGAAGAAAGTCAGGTGTGAACTAAAGCAGACACCTCATGCTTGGCATGAGAAGATGGATGGATTCTTGATGAGTTTGGATTTCAACAAGAGTGTTGCTAATCCAAACTTATATTATTACATTGTTAGTGACGATAGCCTGATTTTGGTGACTTATTCAGGAAGCCTTGTTGTTGGATACAAGCAAGCTTTGACTTATGATTTTAAGATGAAGGATTTGGGTATGATGCACTACTTCTTGGGACAAGAAGTATAACAAAGGACTAATGAGATTTCTCCTGAGTCAAGCAAAATATACAATGAGGATATTAAAGAAGTTCAATATGACAGAATGCAAATCCATGTCGACATCGATGGTAATGGATTTGAAGAAAATAAATGATGATGAGTCAGACAAGATTGATCCACATGTGTACCGATAGCTGATTGGATCATTGATGTATCTAGTTAACACCAGACCTCATATATGTTATGCAGCGAATGTGCTTAGTCAATTCATGAGTTAGCTGAGACAAACTCACTGGATAACAGTAAAGCATGTATTGAGATATATACAAGGAACAATTGGATATGGCCTGAGATATGCCTCCAGTGTGGACTTGAGTTTGTAGGGATATGCCGATACAGTTGGGAAAAGAGTACAGTGGACCAGAAGAGCACATCTGGTTGTTGTTTTACCTTGTGGTTTGCCATGGTTTCCTAGTGCAGCAGGAAACAAATCTATGTGGCCTTGAGTACCGCAAAAGTAGAGTATATAGCATTGAGTGTTGCAGTCCGCGAAGTAGTGTGGCTTTGAAAGCTTCTGACAGATTTATCTAATCATGAGATGTATCCTATTATTATTCATTATGATAACTAGAGTTTTATGAATCTCTCTGAGAACCCTATGTTTCATGATAGATCGAAACACGTTGAGATAAAATATCATTATATCATAGACATGGTGCAGAGGAAGGAAGTACATGTGCAATACCTTCCTACACATGAGCAAATTGCAGATATCTTCACCAAACCGCTTGCCAAGGTGAAGTTCGAGTACTTTCGTGAGAGACTAGCTTGGTGGAGAATACCTCCCTAGATGAGAGGGAGTGTTGATGACTACAGCCAAGATGAAGTTTGAGTACTTTCATGCGAGACTTGGCATGATGTAGAATGCCTCCCTAGCTGAGAGTGAGTGTTGATGATTACAACTGCGTGAGACATCCTATAGGACACAGACTGAGTGAGTTAGGCCTGTGAGGAAGCCCATGATTTGGGTGTGCCCATGAGATGGGTGTGTTGTTCCTCTCTGAGATGGAGATGGAACATTGGGTGCCCCTGTGTGGGGTGAGGAATCCCATGAGTTGGGTGTTCCCATGTGATGGGTGTGTGGCTCATCTCTGAGACGGAGATGGAACGTTATGCCATGTGTGGGGTGAGGAATCCCATGAGATGGGGGTGTGGTTCCTCTCTGAGATGGAGATGGAATCTTGTGTACTCCTGTGTGGGGAAGCCCGTGGGTTGGGTGTTTTGTTCTCTCTGAGATGGATATGAAATGATGTACTGGTCTCCTCTGTGTAGAGAGTTGAGATGATGTGATACTCCAAATGATTCTCCTATGAGACGCAGTGAGAAAGAGATCTGTTGAGTTGGACGTGCTTGTGACTAAGCACAGGTAAACGTGATCCTAGTGGTTGAGAACTATTGAGTGTGATTCTCATGTGAGGTGTAGTGAGAAATATATTTGTTTAGTTGGATGTGCTTGTGGCTGAGCATAGGTGGACGTGATCCAAGTGGTTGAGCACAAGTGAGTGTGGTTCTCCTGTGAGACGTAGTGAGATAGAGATGTGGAAATCCATGTGGTTGAGCATGGATGGATGTGCCCTAGTGGTTGAGCACTAGTGGGTGTATAATATCCCTTGCTATATTCTACAAGAGTTAGACTTACCTGTAACCATATTTGTGATGTAAAAGGTACAGGTCAGCGCCGCCATAAAGTGAAAGATAATTAATATGGTAATTATTAATTATATTGTGAGTTATTGAGGTCGGCCCTGTTGTGCCAATAGACACTATTGTTGATAGGCTTAGTATAATATAAATAAAGGTAAATTTCCCATTGAGGAAATACAACACAAGTGTGAGTTTGGAAATTTCATCAAGTACTTGTTCTTGGGAAAAGTGCACACCTCTCTTGGGCACTAGTCTTCTAGTTTTTGTGAGCACCCTTTTGTGTGCTAGTTTTATGGTGTGGTAGGTCTTTCTCTTGAAGAATATAGCAAAGGATTGGTTGGGTTTTCTTCCCTTATTGAGAAGGGTTTCCCAGGATACTTCTTCTGTACTTGCGAATGGTATGTCTTCTTGTGATCTTGGTTGCTGCAAAAAAAAGTTTATGGTTCAAGTAAAATGCTAAAAATGGAATGAACTTCATGCTTGAGCCGAGCTTATTGAAAAATAAACATTTTCGACAAGATTAATTTCGTAAGGAGGTTTTTTCCGGATTTTTCCGAGATCGTAAAACCTCTTCAACAAATGATTAAGAAATACATTCAGTTTAAGTTAACCCTCATTCAAAAGGAGGCCTTTGAGAACATCAAGGCCTCTATAGTAGTTGCACCATCCTTACAAAGTCCATATTTTACCAAAGGCTTCTTGTTGTATATGTTTGTTTCTGATCATTCTCTTGCAACAATGCTCACACAAAATGATGAACAAGGGAATGAATGCCTCGTCGCATTCATGAGAACTAGGTTACAAGGTGTTGAACTAAATTACCCACTGGTGGAAAAACAAGCCTTTGTTGTCCACAAAGCCATCAAACATTTGAGACCACACATTTTGAAGAATCATACCAAAGTAATTGTACCTCACCCTAAGGTTAGATCTCTCTTTTTACAAAGGGAGCTTGGTGAGTGACATGGAAATTGGACGACTTCGCTACAAGAATACAATCTTGAGTTTAAACCAACAAATATTGTCAAAGGTCAAGGTATTTGTAAGTTAGAAACTAGGATCATAGATGCTTGAAATCGAGAAGAAGATGGATGGAAAGAGAATCCAACCCTCTACACCCAACAATTTCCATATGTTGATATTTTGTATTACAATGATCTCAAGTACTCTTCATCATGGTACAGCTCTGGACCATCTCAATGCTAAACAAAAGAGAGCTCTAAAGATGAAATCAACACAATATCAGTTTATCCGTGGCATCCTATTCATAAAAAATTACAATGGAGTTCTACTATGTTGTCTTGAAAAGAAAGATGTTTATAAACTCCTTAAATACCTACATGATGAACCAAATGAAGGCCATTTCTCAGAAGACAAAAAAAATCATAAAATACAAAGTGTCAGGTATTACTGGCCAACATTATTTAAGGATGTTCATGCTTATGCTCACAACTATGATACATGCCAAAAATTAGTTGGAAGGGAGAGCAGAGTCATTGTGTCGCTTTATCATGTTGTTGTTGAAGATCCCTTGGAACAATGGGGGCTAGACATTATTGGTGATATTAACCCTCACTCATCCAAACAACACATGTATATCTTAACTGTTATTGATTATTTTACAAGATGGACTAAATAAATACCACTAACCAAAGTAAATGATGAACTAGTAATGAATTTTCTTGAGTATCATATCATAACCAGGTTTTGGATGCCTAACTCTCTTGTCTTTGATAATGCAACATATTTTTCATCGCTTAAATTGGCTGAGTTTTATTTGGAATAAGGGATTGCCTTGAAATATGTAGCAAACTATTACCCTCAAGGTAATGGATTGGTTGAATCTACAAACAAAATATAATCCATACTTTGAAACGAACTGTAGTCAAACAACAGAGAAATTGGCATAATGTGCTACCAAATTCCCTTTGGAGTGATCGTGTCACCCCCAAGTATTCTATAGGGACTTCTCCTTATTTACTTGTCTACAGGAAAGAAGATATTCTACCTTCAAATATTTACCTTCCTTCCCTGCAACTTACCCAATAGTATCGCGGGAGAGAATGTCCCATCATTCAATTATGCATCGATACTTTGTTGAACTTAGAATAGAATCATACCAAAGGGAAAAACAAGTTTGAAACTCGCCAACAGACCATTAAGCGTTGGTTTGATAAGAATTATGCTGGTGAGAAATACTTTCAAGTTGGAAATTTGGTTCTCGAATGGAGCAAGTCACATGAAGATGAAGAAAAACATTTGAAATTTCAGCAATTGTGGCTTATCCCTTTCGCGATCAAAGAGAAAATTGTCCAAGGAACCTACCATTTGAAAAATATTGAAGGGGAAGCTGACCTCCTCCCTATTAATGGCCAAATCCTGAAACACTACATCAGCTAGCCCTCAAGGTAGCTCATACTTTATACATAAATAAAGAGATTGTTTTTGTTTTAATTTACTACTCAATTTTACTTTACCTTTGCACATTTCTTATTTTCGATGTTATGATTTTCATTTTGTTTGCTTCTTGGTTTTTATTTTCTTTCTTAGAAATGGTCACCCATAATTTCTCAAAGGTTTGATGACTTGATCTTGAATATCCCTTGAAGTGTAACATATTTGTTATCAAAAGCTTGGAGATCTATATCTTGGCTTCTAGACATAGCTTCATCCCTAGCTATGTAGCATGGTCATGCATAACTTCAAGTCAGACCCAGTAGCGAAACATTGTTTACCATTATACAAGCATTGTATTCTTAAAATCTAAAAAAGAAAGGATCCAAGAGTCATGTTTAAAGAAAAAAATATTTTGTGTGTTTGTCTAAAACAAAGGGGATATGGTTCTAGAAAGGAATTTGTAGTAACCCATAGAATGTTACTCAGGGATTTCTCATCTATAATCAAGTTGGAAAATATCACTTTCATAGGTGTCATCCCTCATGGATTTAAAGGAATATTGGAATCCCCACATCCATTGTTCTCTGCAAATAAGAGAATCAATATATAAAAAAGGTAAAGCATTGGGGAAAGGAATCACACATCATGTGGGACAAGCAATTATCTCCATCATCGCTATGGATGCTCGGTGGCAATGAAGCAAGGATTGTGAGCCCATAGTGAATTTGTTGGGGCTATGGATGCTCACTAGAAGTGGAGAAATACTAGATAAATGCATTAACAACTTTTATTTTCATCATTCTCGACGTTTCCGTTCATTATTGTACTCCTCATTCTTGTATGAAACTATATCCGTTCTTGAAATTTTATTGTGTGGTAATCAATCTGTTCTGAGCATGGTATTAAATTATGCTTTATATCACACAAACTTTGTCTTGGAAAAATATGCATTTTGAAAAACTACGGGACCTATTATTTCTCTCTTGGGTTATGCATTTCCTTGCTTCTTCTCTCATAAGGTTATGTTTAGATACCACTCTACAGAGATTCATGGCTTCGCCCATTGTGTCGCCATTTGTTATTCCTGACACTAACAACCCTCCTTTTTCTTGTGCTTTTTGTTTGAAAATCTCCTCCAAGAAAATGGAGCCCCTTTTTTCTCTCTTCAATAAAACTCCTTGGCTTGATTTTTTCCTTAACGGAAATATTTAATTATCCCTTTCTCTAAAAATACTACTTTAAATTTGCTTATTTTGGTTGAATTTCCATTTTTTATTCTTGGTAATTGGGAAAATTTTGAAGACAACTTTTGGTCATTGGAAAAGTTAGTTTAAACTCCTTCGGTGTACACCATAGGATTTCCCTTCAACTAATTTGATGAACATCGGAACACTTCCCTTAAACCTTGTTGAAACACTAAAGTTATCGACCACAATACTTCATGCAAAATCCTTTGGTATGACTGAAGGTGTTCCTACAAACTTCTTCGGTCGTACTGGAGGAGTTCCCTTGTTTTTGCCTGACACACACCATGCAAATTCATTCTAACTCCTTTGGTTTGATTGGAGGATTTCCTACCAACTCCTCTGGTCAAACCGGAGGAGATCCCATCTCGTTGACACACTTCATGTTAAAGCCTCTGGTATACACCAAACACTTTCCCATAATCCTTTCCCATGTATACCAGAGGGTTTCCCATTAACTCTTCTGGTGGAGATGTATAATCCCCCCTTCGATCGCATTCATTATGCATAAAGCCTATAAAAGGGTGCTTACCCTCATATTTCAGATCATTGTTCTTTAAGATCTGCAACTATTTTACCCATAATTAGTAAAATCATAACTTATTTGTTACAACCACTTTACCCATAATTAAATTCTTGTTGCAACCACTTTGACTAGCAAACTTATTAATGAATTTCTAGTGGCTTCTAGAATAATTGACTTCTTGTTGACCTTCTAAGGGTTTCTAGATTATTCTTGAGGGTCCTCCAACTTTACAAAGCCATATCTCCTCAATTGTAAGGAGCCACATGGCATACCACCTATCATCGAAAACAATATGAAGCGTAATATCCATCTATGAAAGTATTACTTGCAAGTGCATTTACCTTCATGTATTTATTCCTCGATCAATTGTGGGTTCCATGAACATACCTTCGGGGCTACCAGAATTTTCTACCGGACTTTCTTCAAGGGTTGACATCAATGACAATTGACCCAATATTTCAACACACCATATATTTTGGATATATTTCACCTCTCCCACCGTAATGACTGGCTTGGGAATTGGTAGATTCTATAGGGTTTGGAATCCTTCAGTCATTTGGGTTCGATCCCCTTCGCTACTCCCTATTGTTGCGACAGTTGTTGTTGTTGTCGCTAATCTATTGTTCTTTGTTGTAGATCGCATTGCAAGGATGTTGAGTATAACCTCCCCTTGGCATTGGTACATGGAACTATTTGACATACAATAGATGAGTGGCCTCGAAGTAACCTCAAATAAACTATTAAGCCAAGCATTCGAACCCATATAACTAAAATATTAATTAATTGAAAATTTGTATAAGCTTCCTTGAATTCGATCCCTGGTTCCTCTGCTCATGATTGAGGTGTTGTGTTCTATGGGGCCGTTGAAAAGGTGTAAGATATTAATCCTTTCCAACGGTATAAAGAACGCATGAAACAACGTCTGAGTCAAAAGTTATGGCCAAAATACGAAAAACAGTTTGGTAGGGTCTTGTCTCTATTTCAGAGGAGTTTAAACGAACTGAAGCACTTTGAATGAACTCCTCCTTTGTAAACTGGATCATTTTGAATGAACTAAATCACTTTGAATGAATTATTCATTTTCTTTCGAAGCATTTTGAACAAACCAGAGCACTTTGAATGAATGAACTCCTTTGTAAATTGGAGAAAACGAACCAGATCACTTTGAACAAACTCCTCCTTTGTAAACCATAGTATTTTGAATGAAACAAACTCCTCCCTTCACTTCATCTTCTCCTTTCCCTCTTCTCCTTATTTTTCTCTTCTTCTTATTTTTCTCTTCTTATACTTCCTCTTCTCCTCTCCCTCAAGTTCCCCTTCATCTTCTACTTCTCCTCATATCCTTCCTCTTCCTCTCACCCCCTCCCTCTTCATATTCCTCTCCTTCCCCACTCTCTCCCCCTTTTTATTCCCCCACTTTTTTCTTTCACCCCTCTTCTCCCTCTTCCTCTTTTTCTTCACTCCTTCTCTTCTTTTTCTTCTCCCTTTCCTTCCTCCCCCTCTTCCTCTTTCTCTTTCTCTTATCCCTCATCCCCCTCTTCCTTTTATCTTCATATATATCTCTCTCCCTCTACCAAGGTAAGATAAGACTCCAACATTATTTATAGAATAATGATTTCAATTATATTAATATGTTGACAATTTAATTTCCAACTTCCAAATTTTTTTTGTCCAAAAGGATTCATAGAAAATTAAAATTGGAAAATAAATAGTTTTTAATGATTTAAAAATGTGTATTAAAAAATTAAAAATAAATTTATTTATGCTGATGGAAAAAAAAATCTATATTAACAAAATTCAAAAAGCATGTTTATCAAGTGTAATTAAAAAAGTGAGAAGGCTCAAGTGGCCCCAAGATATTTAGGCCCCTAGTCATCCTAAGTCATGATATGAAATCATCAAATTGTTAGAAATACCCTTGGTAGTTGAAAAGTAATGTCCTATCATGTTCATTTTTCTCTTTGTATACCCCAGATTTGTTAAGAATTCTTGTTCCATGAAGTCCAACCTCCTCTACATGTTAATTTCTTCTAGGTGGACACCTTTAATATTTCCATAATTTTTTAAATAACCTTTAAACTTTTTTTTTAATTGTTGTATAAATTAGAATTTGCACAATTGTTGGAGAAATAAAGGTTAAATATTTTCCCATGGTAAATAAATCAATAAATATCACATATTAATCTATATACTTTGGCGGAACAAAGTGAATTAAAAGCAATGGTAATAGATTCACTATAATTTCCAATCAAACATTTTAAGTGGGAAGTAGAACATTAAATCATGATGCACTTAAACACTCACTAATTATAGAACACACATTTACCTATACCATTAGTTTTATGAAGGTAAAAACCCATGGTCCCCTAAGTTCTACTATAGAATAGCCTATCCCTATAATAAAAACAATTTTAAACAGAATTTTTTAATGATTTTCTCGTTGATTAAAAGGAGCATGTTAGAGATGTAATAATTGGATGTTTGCAACATTATGTTTAGATGTATTTTATTTTCTCTTTATGTAATAGCATCTTATGCATTTATTCAAGTTAAAATAGTGCATCCAATAGGAGCATCACATTGTCACTATTTTGTTTTGCCTCATATTTTAGGTCAAAATTCAAGACAAGTGAGTATTTAGTAAGTTAATATTTCGGATGCTCTCCCCCAATAACCCAATCTCCATTATCACTAAGAATATGTAATGAATGAACTTCTATATCTTTATTTGAACCTTCTAATTTATACTTTTTTGCATCTCATTTTTTCTCCTTCTCTTAAAGGTTTATGTGAACAATTGGTTTTGGGTACAATAAACTCAATGTCTTCCAAAAATATATGATATCTTATTCAAAATCATATTGAAATCAAAGGAGTGTGCGAACTTGGTGGAGGTTATTAGAGGGATTTTGAATGCCATTAATCATGCATGAATGTTTCGGGATGTAAGTTGACAATGCTCTGGATATCCTTGTGCTAGTCAAAGCCATTCTTTATGTCTCTAGCAAGGCCATAGATTATTCTAGTGATGTCATGTTTGTCACATGTAGTGCATCAGAGGCATTGAAAAGGAGGCCATTCAAGTTATTATTCTTTCATATTTATTTCTTCTTGTTTAGAACATTATACTAAGAGAGATAAGATGAGAGTAGATGATTCTCAACTAGCTCATGCTTATCTAGTGGTGATCTCACACCTATAATATTTCTTTCGTTGAGTGTTCTAGGATACCAGTCGAAAACTTATACCCAAAATAATTTCATGAATTCATCGCTAGATATGTAGAGAAAGGAATTGTTCATTGAAATTTTTTACGTCTCCCAATCAACTTGGGAACCACTTTCTACATTAAATGAAACAAAATAATCAACATTGTTGTGACTAGCGTCGCCAACATATCTAATGGATGTGTATACTTGGATATTACATCATTTTTTATTCTTGTGTAGCTCGGAATTACTTCTCACTTTATGAAGGGCTTCTATGTAAGTTGTCAATAGGTCTTCTTTTAGAAGCTTGAATTAGGTATCAGGGTAAATATATGCATTTGAAAAAGTCATGTCCACCTTTTTTATAGGAATGCACTTATCATCACCTTCTTTTTCAGATCATAAAATTTCATTGATTGAAGGGATGATTTGGGTTTCTGTAAATCTTTTCCCTACAAAAAAAGGATGAATAATCAACTCATACAATTGATAATACATAAAACTAATTAAAACTATGATGAATAATACATAGCAGTTGGCCACACTTTCTCTCTTCATTAACCTTATATCTACAAGAATATGGTAATTGAACTATAAAATGGAGGAAGGAGTTTCCATGGTTCTGAAGAGTGCAATCCAACCTTTGTTGAAGGTTGTTTCATCCAAATGGAGAGAAAAAATAGAGTGGAAAACAAAAATGATAAGGCCAAAGGTTTTGTAGTGAAGTAAGTTGGGTATGTGTTATATTCTTTGCATGGTTATCCCCATGCACGATGTGTATGTGTTGGGTGCAACAAGGGGGTCACAAGGGGGGTGAAAACCCCCCCTATTTGGGGGGTTGCATGGGGGGTGATATCCGCACCCCCCCCCCCCCTTTCCTATGGTTTTAGAGGCGGAGCCCCCCAAAAAACATTGGGTGGTTTTTTCATCCATTTTTTGTGGTTTTGGCACACAATTTCTTGGCCCTTGGTTTTCTAATTACGATTAATGAATTAAGGTTGTAATCTAATATAGGTCAATGCATTTTGGATGCTGCAAAATATATATATAGTGAATTTAATAACAAATGAGATTTAGAGGAATGACTCTACACATTTTCTTGTTTTACAGGTTAAGGGTTTCCAAGATAAATTTATAATTACTATGTGTGAATATTGTATTCTAAGAGAGGAGACTATGAGAGAAATAAGAGGAAGTTGCAGAGGGTGTGTTGTAGGTTGTATCCCTTCATTTGTTGGATAATAAAAAGGAAGGACCTGACAATTTCTCTCGTGGATGTATCCCACACTGGGTGAACCACGTATATCTATGTCTCTATTGTATTGTGTATCTTATGTGCTTTATTTCCACATCTATTTTTATTTTATTGCTATGTGATCCTGATTTTTCTAACAAAGGGTTTCCAAGGTAAATTTATAAGTACTATGTGTGAATTCTATTATTTTCTTTAAATTTTATAAATAATTTGTGTGTTCATTGCTATATTGTAAAGGTTTAAAATGTACATTTTGTATTAGAGAATTTATTGGCTTCAGGGGGATGCCTTTGCTGCTAAGGGTTTGATTCTCTTGGGTCTATGATAAACCTAGTTTCAATGGGATCTCTGCAGTGGTGATTCTTGTGTTGAAAGAAAATGGTGAGAAGTTCTTAAATCAAGATCGAGAAATTTAATGGGAAAAGCTTTGAGGTTTGGAAGTTGAATATGGAGGATATTTTGGTAGACAAAGAATAGTGGGTCCCTATGGATCCTGGTACTGCATCTACATGTATGTCAATGGAAGAATGGAAAAAATTGTATATGAATGGAAAGAGCACAATCTGGTTGTGAATTTTAGATTCAGTGTTACTGAATGTCTCAGGAGAAGCTACAACCAAGGAATTATGGGATAAGTTAGTGCCTTTGTATCAGTCTAAGTCCATGGTAAACAAACTTTTCCTATGGAAGAAGTCGTACCTCCTAAGGATTAATGATGGAGACTTGGTGACGGAGCATCCAAATTCATTCAATACTATGGTAATTCATTTTTTGTCTATCGACATTAAAATTTATGATGAAGTTAAGTGCATTATTGTATTGTGTTCTTTACTAGATTCATGGGATAGTCTAGTTGTAGCTATTGGGAGTAATGAAACAACATTAAAGTTTGATGATGTGGTTTCATCCTTGTTATTGGAAGAAATGACAAGGAAAACCATGGATATTTAGAGCGCAAATGTCTTATCTATAAGAGGATGTTCCTTGGATAGAAATAAAAATATGTCCTTGAGTAGGAGATCTAAATCTAGAGGTAGATCTAAATCTCCAAGAAAATCCTTAAGGAAATGTTGGAAATGTGGTAAAATATGGCATTACAAGAAGGATGATAGATATAAAAGTGGAAAGAGATGGAATGAATCTAATGATGTTCCTTCCACAGAAGGGAATACCTCCTCAAAGGTAGGAGGGGATGTGTACTTTATTTCTTCAAGCATACATGTAGATCATGATGTATGGTTGATCTATTTGGGCGATTATTTTCAGATGACTCCCCACCATGAGTGGTTTTTTAATATGAAAAGTATAATGGAGGTGACATTTTTCTAGGGGATGAATCAACAACCAAAATCACGAGATGAGAAAAATTCAAATTGTGGCTCAAGGATTGAAGGATTGGAACACTCCCTAGGGTTTTTAAAATTATAGAAATGGTAGAAACTTGATATATATAAGTAGGATCAGTGATGTAGGTGTACATATAGTGTTTGAAAAGGAAACTTGCAAAATTGTTCAAAGAGAAATTGTGTTAATGAGGGGAGTTTGAATGGAACTCTATACAAACTATTGGGAATAACTATCAATAATGGGTGTAACAATCCTATTGTTCCTGAGGAGGGAAATTAAGAAGACAAAACCCCTATTGTCTCTAGAAAAAAGGCAATGTTGTGGCATCAAATACTAGATCATATTGGAGAGAAGGGCCATGAATCATTACACAATAAAGTTATGGTTAAAGGTATGTATGATTGCACACTAGATTTTGATTTTTGTGAACATTTCATATATGGTAAACAAAATTGGGCAAGATTCTCATATGGAGCTACAAGAGCAAAGGAAATATTAGATTTAGTACATAGTGATGTGTTTGGACCTGTGCATGTTCTATCACTAGGTAAATATGTATAATATGTTTCATTCATTGATGATTTCTTGAGGAATACATGGATTTATTTCCTTTTAAAGAAATCTGAGGTATTTGTTAAATTTAAAGAGTTTAACGGTATTGTGGACAATCGTGTAGAGAAGAAATGAAGGTGTTGAGAACAGATAATGGTGGAGATTTCTGCAGGAATGAATTCAAGGGATTCTATAAGAAGTGTAGTATAGCAAGTCAAAAGACTACTCCATACACACCTCAATAGAATGGGATTGCAAAATGGATGAATATGATGCAGATGGAAAAATCAAGGAGCATTATCAATGGTGTCGAGATAGGATAGGGGAAATCAAGGAGCATTCTCAATGGACAAAACTCTACATGAGGCATGGATTGGTAAAAATCCCTCTCTTGAACATATTGGATTTTTTTCTTATGATGCTTATGTACATGTTCCAAAGGAAAATAGGAATAAGATGGATAATAAAGTTGGAAAGTGTATCTTTATTGGTTATAAACATGGTATAAAAGGTTATAAACTTTGGAACCCAATAACTTATAAGATTGTCTATAGTCGAGATGTTGTCTTTAGAGAAATTGAATGTGTTCCCAAAAAGGATTCCTACCAAAGGAAAAATAATTGAAGACAATAAAGTTTGATTTGGAGGGTGAAGAATCTCACTCAATAGAAGAACATGAATCATAAGAAGAAGAACCACATACTCCAATATTAAGAATATTAGTTTGGGAAAGAAGGAAACCATAAAGTTATACTCCACCTATTTTTCACTCTAATTTTTCTTTATCTATTACCGATAATGATCCTAGGATTGTCAAGAAGGCAGTGGATTCAGAGGATGGTAAACTTTGGAAGAAGGCCATGGTTGAAGAAATGGCATCCTCGGATAAAAATGAGGCTCGAGATATAGTTGAGTTGATGGATCGAATAAATCCCATTGGTAGCAAATAGGTGTTTAAAATGAAGTTGAATGTAGAATTTAAAGTGGAGAATTATAAAGCTCGCCTAGTAGAAAATGGATATTCCCAAGTAGAGGGAATTGATTTTGGTGACATTTTTTCTCCTTTGGCTAATTGACTTCTATTAGATTTTTTTTGTATGTTGCTACTACTTTTTTTCTTGAAGTAGAATAGATGGATGTAAATATAACATTCCTACATTAGGATCTTCAAGAATAAATCTACATTAAATAGCTAGAAGGTTTTGCGGTGAAGGATAAGAAAGAGATGGTTTGCAAGCTGAAAAATTCCCTATATGGGTTCAAGTAATCTTTAAGGATGTGGTATCAACATTTTGATAATTATATTTTGGGACTTGGTTTCACAAGGAAAAAAGTTGATCATTGTGTGTATGTCAAATTAGTTGGTGATCATTTTATTTATGTGGTTCTATATGTTGATGATATGTTGTTGATTGGAAACAATAAGGAATTAATCAAGGAGGTAAAAACTCAATTGTCTTCTAAATTTGATATGAAATATCTTAGTGCTGTAAATTTTATTTTGGGCATGGAAATTAAAAGAGATTGGGAAAATGGGAAACTTTGATTGAATAAGAGGAAATATGATGAGATAATATTTCATAGATTTAATATGTAGGAATGTAAATGGGTCAAGGTTGTTGGAAATTGTGTTGTCATTGATGTCAAATGTCTTGGATTTCATTGATGTCACAAGCAAGTGGAGCTGACCATTTTCAATGATGAAGGAAGAAAGACTGTGATGTCAGGTCCAAGAATCAAACTTGAACCATGCACAAATCCACCAAATGAAATGACTTAACATGGGGAGACTTTGAGAGTATGGTGTAATTATGTGAATAAGTCCAAGAAACCAAGAAGGAGCAGAGATCATTGAGGTAGAAATGATGAATTAACCCTTGTTGTGTTGGGAGAGTAGAATTTGGTTTTCAGAATCCATTCTACATGCTAACATGAATGGACGATGGAGATCTGGTCGACACTATCCCCTTCAAATCCAACGGCTACGATCATATCGTTGGGGCTTCTATATTAGGGCACAAGACTTCATTAAAGGGTTGATTGTCGAAGAGTTATCACTGACAGGGGGAGACTCTGAGAGTATGTTGTAATTATGTGAAGAAGTTAGAGAAACCAAGAGGGAACAGAGGTCATCGAGATCACAGAAATGACGAATTAACCCTTGTTAGGTTGGGTGCATATAATTTGGATTTCAGAATCCACTCTTCAGGATAATGTGAATGGACGGTGAAGATTTAGTCGACACTATCTCATTTAGATCCAATTACCATGATCATATCGTCGGGGCTTCTATATCGAGGCACAACACTTCCTTAAAGGGTTGATTGTCGATGAGTTATCACCGACATGGGATTTTTTTTTAATCATCGATGATAAAATCCTTGTTGAAATTGTCGACGTCAATAAACAAACCAATTGATGGCAAGGATTTGCTTATAGAAAACCAGATCAACAAATCCGAAAGATTCTATAGGATATTTAGACAATTAGGAGTTAATTAATATCTACTTGGTATAATGTGTCGTTAGGTAAAAGTGTGTTTCTTTAGTATGAATTTGTAGTTAGGAAATATGACGGTCACGATATGTTCCCGACATAGAGTGATCTGATGGTTCATATTCTCCTCAATCTTAATGGCCATTGATATGTGGCTTAGAACCTGATTGGTCCATGATCTTCATTTAAAGAGCATGGAGGGTCATTTTCCAATGATTGATTGTGAGAAACTGATCCAAGTGGATATTGGTGGCCACCCACCTATTTCAACTGGCCCCTCATGTCTGTTTTTGTTCAACACATTCTTCTGTACTACTTTGTAATTGTGGATTCTACACTTATGGGGCTCTTTGGAGCCCCACACATCCTCCAGGTGGATACGGGTGGCCTCTTGCCTAATCCAACTGGATTATTTTGTATGTTTTCATGTCAGCACATCTTGATGTACTTCCAGGGATGTTTTGGGGCCCTAAAAGTTGTTTTTTTGGCTCGCCACATTCAAATTGTAGACAGAGTGAGAGTTTGATGGAAAAATGTGTAGCTCTCTGAAATACCTTTCCAACAGACTATCACGCGCCTAAAATGGAGGATGTATGCAAAAGTTACGACCCTTGGAAGTTGAGGTACCAAATTACACCAACTTACCCATAGGGCCCACATAACTTTTGGTGTTTCACCTTCTAGGGTTGGGATTTTGGATGTCTATGGTTTGTGCATTCATGAGTAATATCAAAAAGGCCTTTGGAGCCTCATTGTAATCGATTCTGCTCAGACAGATGTGCATAGGAGCCACATCTCTTCTCAGAGATAGCTACCACCATTCAAGCAAGTGCTTCAGTTCGACAGTTTTACAATTTCATCCTATTTCATTATTTAATAGAAGATATTCTTCAATGGATATTTGTGTTATTCTTCATATCTTTGTGTTTATTGTATTCAGTCTGTTAATCAATTCGTTTCGCTCCTAAATCCATATCAGTGGTATCAAAGTGGTATGCTCTTCATTTTTTTTTTTTCATGCATGTCCCCGAAAAGATCTAGGTACAAGAAGTTAGGACTCGAACCAATCGAGCCATTACAAGATTGGTCGCGTCGAGCCCGAAAACAACCCATGGGGGATGAAAAGAAATATGATGGAGAAGGAAATCCTATTAAAATGTTGCTTGAGGAAGCCCTTGCACGACAAAGGAACAAAATGATGGACAACTTCACGCATATCCTCCGACGGCTGCCCACATGAGAAGCATCTTCATCAAGCGGCCATGCGACCCCCTTCAAGGTACAGGTAAATTTTGATATTCCATTATTTGAAGGAATGATAGATGCGGATGTTGTAGATAATTGGTTGAATCTTCTCGAAGGATATTTTTCAGTCCACAATTTTTTCGATAAGGAAAAGATCACTTTTGCACTCCTCAAGGTCGTTCCCCATCTTAAAGACTGGTGGGATACTTACTATGAGCAAAGGGTCGTGGAGGAATCTACAATGTTTGCAGTGGCCCCTACATGGGATTCCTTCTGGGACGCCATTAAAGAACAGTACTACCATGTTAGAATCTACGAGGGCCAGTGCACCAAATGGAACACCCTACGTCAAGAAAGGGACCAGACAGTACCAGATTTCAACAATATTTTCCATACCCTACACACCAAATTGGGTATCAAAGACTCTGAGTGTCATCTGGTGCTCAAATACCATGGTTGTTTGCATAGATACATTCAAACAAAAATGGAGTTCCTAGACATCACCTCATTGGGCACGGCTTATAGATACGTTATCAAGATCAAGCAGAGGTTTAAGAAGAAACAACGAGATTTTGGTTATGAAAACCCCTCAGAGCCAAAGTAGGGAAAAGGAATCTCAAACCCACACAGCAAGGGATCGATTCGAAATGGTCACCCTCAAGACACTCCGTCCAATGCGCAACACAAGAAGGTAAATGAGAAGACAAAGAAGGACATAGGAAAATGGTGTGAGTACCATAAACGTTCTTGGCACAACACTGAAGAATTTCGCTCCAAGCATTCCTCCGTGGCCGACTTGAAGGCTACGAATTCAGAGGTCGATTCTGATTCCGAGTCAAATCCTGAAGGACGGAAATGGATTATCAATGTTGAACCTAGTGCCAATATTTCTACCACCAAATTCCAGCCAAGCGAACCAGAAGAACCATAGGAAGGGGAACGCCTCTTTCACTCATAGATGTGGGTCAAGGGGGATCCGATTCATTTCATTGTCGATAGTGGTAGTCATAAGAACCTGATTTCAGCAAAGGTCGTCAAGCAGTTGGACCTGCCAACGACACCGCACCTGCATCCCTACACCATCGCCTGGATTTATCAAGGAAGAGATCTTCGTGTCAGCTAACAGTGTCATATACCCTACGACATCAAGCCTTTCAAAGATGAGGTATTGTGTGATATTTCTCCCCTTGAAGTTTGTGGTGTTCTTTTAGGACAACCATATTCATGGAAGTATCATGTTGTGTATGAGTCTAGAACCCGCAGTGTTATTATTACTTTGGGTAGACAATTATACAGGATCCCAAAGGCAACTCCACCTACTGTTATTTCTTTAATCTCTGCTAAGAAATGCAGTAAGGTCATTTCACAGATCGGGAAGTTCATCTTCTTTGTGATCTGTGCTCATAGTAAGTAGAAGGTCATCGCCACATCTATGGCCTCTACACAACGCCTCTCTTTGCAGTAGAAGCAAGTTGACGGGATCATGGAAGAATATAGAGACATCTCCACCTCACCTACAGGGGTACCGACACACTGCCAAGTCAAGTATCAAATTGATCTGACCCTCGGCACACGTCTACCTAATGGACCAGTCTATCGGTGCTCTCTGATGGAGAATTATGAAATCATGCGTCAGATCCAAGAGCTTCTTCAAAAGGGGCACATCAGACCCATCTCCTCCCCTTATGGAAGCTCGATTGTACTGGTGTAGAAGAAGGACGTGACTTGGCAACTCTGCATTGATTATAGAGCCTTAAACAAAATCACAATCAAGAACCGCTACCTCATTCCCAGGACTGATGACCTTCTTGACCAACTCAAGGGGGGAAATTTCTTCAGCAAGATTGACCTAAAGTCCGACTACCACCAGGTTCCCATCGAACCAATTAATGTAAGGAAGACAACCTTCAAATCTAGACAAGGTCTCTACGAATGGCTAGTCATTCCCTTTGGCTTAACAAATGCACCAACCACTATCATGAGGTTGATGGATGATGTATTGAGACCCTTCACCAACTCCTTTGTGGTAGTATATTTGGATGACATCCTCATCTTCAACAAAACGTGGGAGGAGCACAAGCGGCATATTCAGCAGGTTTTGAGCACTCTGCGGCAACACAAGTTGTATGCCAACTTGGAAAAATGCTCTTTTGGCATGAACATGGTCCAATACTTGGGCTACATTGTTGATGAGAATGGTGTACATGTTTATCTAGCTAATATCCAAGTCATCCATGATTGGCCAGCCTCAACCACATTGACCGAGCTTCAGAGCTTCTTAGGATTAGCCAACTTCTACTGACGGTTCATGTTGGGATTCTCCCGTATTGCATGGGCCCTCAGCCAGGTGACCAAGGGAGGTGGTAGGGCCAAGTTCGTGTGGGGGAAGGAGTAGTAACAATCATTCGATGATCTGAAGCATCACTTGTGCTCAGCTCCAATACTCTCCTTGCCTGACCTGCAGCAACCATTCGAGATTGAGACTGATGCATCTGATTATGTTATGGGCATAGTTCTCACTTAACATGGGCATCTGGTGGCATACCATAATGAGACACTCTCCGATACTGTCCGTAAATACCCCACCTATGACAAGGAAATGTATTACATTGTACAAGCTTGTCTTTAATGGAAACATTACATTCTGAGGAAAGAGACAATCATACACATTGATCACAAGCCTCTGCAGTTCATACAAACACATGGGAAATTGCAGAACGACTACCATCAGAAGTGGTCCACCTACTTGCAGCAGTTCCATCTCAACATAAAGTATAAGACATGTATCTACAATCATGTCATTGATTGCCTCAATCAGCCTCCTCTGGATGCACTCACCACTGTGCTCCATTCTTGTGGACATGAAGCATCTGAGTGGCCCCAACTTTATCGACAAGATCCAGACTTCGCCACCACATATCAGCTCTTGGGTATAGGTACAACTGTCACTAATTTTCACATTCAGGAAGAAGTCTTATGCCACCTGGTCCATATTTGTGTTCCTACAAGCGAGCATGCAAACATGATTTGGGAATCCCACTACAATCGGGTGATAGGACATTTTAGCGTAGAGAAAACTGTGTTCGTTCTTTAGAAAAAAAAATATTGTCCAAAACTTCGACAGGACATCAGCAAGTATATCAGATCTTGCACTTCTTGTGCCATTTCCAAGCCAACCATCAAGAAGCAAGGTTTATACACCCCTCTTCCTATTCCCAGGAAGCCTTGGGAATCCATCTCAATGGATTACATACATGGCTTGTCATCCACCAAGCACGAAAATGACTGTGTGTTTGTGGTCGTTGATCGGTTTTCAAAGATGGCCATCCTCACAGCCTGTAAGAAGAATATCATAGTGGCAGATACTGCCAAGCTCTTCTTCGAATGAGTGTGGATCCACTTTGGGATACCACAGACCATCATCTCCGACCAAGACAGCAGGTTCCTCAACACCTTTTGGTCGAGTCTCTGGTCTCTGTTGGACACCAAGCTCACAAAATCCACTTCTTTCCACCCCCAAACCGATGTCCCAATAGAGGTCGTCAACCGGATGATTGTGCACATCATACGCATGTACAATTCTAAGCATCCCCGTACCTAGGATGAGAGTCTCCCATATGTCCAACACAATTACAACAAGGCTCTCCATAGTTCCACTGGCCATAGCCCATTTCATGTGGGTCTGGGATTCCAAACCTTGGGACCCATTGATGTTGCACTTCCTCTTTCCACCACACAGACAGACTCTTTCCATGATCAGTATGCGATCGACAAAGCCACCAGATTCATTGAGATGATTCAACACATCCGCCAACAGGTCCAGGAGATTTTGAAGAAATCCAATGCTAAGTACAAGCAGCACCATGATCAATAGAGGGTACCACACCAGTTTCAGGTTGGCAAAAAAGTTAGGTTACATTTGCAGAAAGAGCGTCTCACCGAGCCCCATCGAAAACTTCTCCCTCTTCCTTATGGGCCTTACACTATCACCAAGGTTCTGGGTAGCAATGTGTTTGAGCTCAACACTCCACCCTTCCTTGGTTTGCATCCAGTATTCAACTTGGACCTCCTTCAACCATATTTTCCACCGTTGTTAGACACCTCTGAGATCGCAGAACAGCTGACACCAACAGAGCTCAACCCCGACTGCATGGAACAAGCATCCACTGACTAGATATGATCCAAAATGGGTCCAGGAAGGCCTAAAAATAAAAGTGATCAGAATCACTTCAAAATGGATGTGTGTGTAGGCCTCATCGTTAGGAACCCAACGCAACTTGAACGGGCTCAAACAGACACTGTATGCAAAAGATATCATGCTTTGTTTGTTTTTCCAAACATGTAAAATTTTGATGACTATGCAGTCTGTGTAGTTTATACAGTGCTGACATGGAGTTGAATGTATAGGAAGTACGATTGTATAGTGACGTGGAAGGTTTTTTGAGTGGGAAGTGATGGCTGAAAAGTGCGCAAATTGGATGTTGACACGTGCCATATTTGTGGGCAAATGTTATGGTTCCATGTGGCTAAGTCATGGGCTGCCACGTGGCACCCCTCCATTGGTTGGTTTGTTTGGAAAAAATTGTATTTCAATCCAGGGGAGTCGAACCCGTGACCTCTGGTCCGAGCAAAACGTTTTGGGCAGGGTCGGGCTACCAGCCCTCCCATGATGGGTCTTAACCACTATAGTCGCAATGTTATATTTAAAATTGAATGGGTGTTATTTCAATGGAGTTAAGGGATGGGGCCTAGCCCCAGCCCCGATGAATACAACCTTACCATATAACCTTCACTTTATCGTTTGGCGAGGACTGTGGAATGGAGCCAACTCCCTGACGCAACACCATATGACCACCCATATGCCTGTTACATGTGACCCGTGGATGAAAACCTTGGCACGGATGTGTGGGGATAGCTCCTAGTCTGTCGAGATAGCCTGTCAAGCAAGGCGTGTAACCATAGGCTTACAACCAGGGGGCTACAATGGAAAGGCGCATGGAGGTATAATCCATGGCTACATGGGCCAAGCCACATGACCAGGGACCGACCGTTAAGGGGCCAGTACACCAAGCACTCAGCATAAGGCCATATGGATGCACGCATGTGACCAGGGGGTTGCGCCCTATTTTGGCCCAAAAGTGGGTTTTTTAATTATATTAAAAGATTTTAATTGATTTTTCAGCCAGATTTGAGATATTTTGGCCATTATTGGAGGATATGGAGCTCTTTTTAAGGCTAGATCTTGGGGGGGAGTTGGGATTTTGTTGTCAAATTCAAGAATATATAAACCAGAGTTTCTCGGTAGCCTTAGGAAGGTTCAGAACAAGAAAACTGTTGAATAATTATAAAGTCAAAGCCATTTTTATGCAGGGAAGCCATTGATGAGAGCACCTTTGCAGGAAATTTTCGGGAGCTTCGTTCATTCATTTTCAGTGCCGTCAGTTCTGTTGGGTTCTTGAGATATAGAAGAACACATCCAGGTCATTTTGTAATCCATTTGGAACTATTATGATTTACTTTTGAATATTTGAAGAGAAATAAGAAATCCTCACCCACTGAGACAAAGGCCCGGAGACGTAGGTGATATTGCTTAACTTTGTTATCAACTTTTGTTGTTACGGTTTGCTAATTCTTGTGCTTATTTTCAGATCTGTATATTCTATTATGGCTTCTATGTTACATCATTAATTCTTCCTCTTTCATCAATTTCTTAAATGGTTAATGAATTCATGTTTTAAAACTCAACCATAGTCTTTAAAATATATCTTCATATCAAGTGGTATCAGAGCTAGTTGACGGTTAGTTTTTAAGTTTTCATGATTACCAGGGAAAAGTTGAATCATGGTGAAGGCGAGCTTGTTGAAGAGAATCCTAATATTGGATCAAGAAAGAGAACTTATCAAAGTGAGAAGATGGCATCGTAAGAGGTACTTTCTCATGAGGAGAAAGAATTTCGAAAGACTTTCTTTGCCATGTCGAAGATGGTGAAGGTTCTATATGATGATTACTTGGAGCGGACGAGACTAATTCTAGGTGAATCTTCAAAGGTCAAAAGTGAAGAAGGAGAAGATCCTCCTCAAACTCCTCCTTCACCTCCTTCTTCTCCATCAACTTCTTCTTGTTCAAGTTCAATTTCCAAATCCACTGCAAGAAAACATTCCCGTAAACATAAACATGATATGCCTTTACTTAAGCTTGATGTGAAGTTTGAATTACCCATGTATGATGGTGAAGACAATGTAGAGAGGCTCGATAACTGGGTCAGACAGATGGAAGTTTATTGCAGTGTGCAACAAATCAAGTATGAGGCAACTCAAATCAAATTGGCATCGCTTCGACTTGTAGGCACAACAGTCATCTGGTGGCAAAGCAAGTTGCAAAATGGCATGCAACAAGTGGGTAATGTATCTCCATCATGGCAAGTTTTTATTTCTGCACTTAGAAAGCAATTTTATCCTTTGGGTTATAAAGAGAAGGATTTAATTGAATGGAATGGTCTTAAACTAAGAAAGAGACAAACAGTGCAAGAATACACAGATGACTTTCGTACGATGGAATTAATGTTAGATATTCCCTTACATACCCAAGAAACTCTTATGAAGTATATAGGAGGTTTACCTGCACACATTCGTAACACTGTATTTATGTTTGGACCTACTAATATTGATGAGTTTTCTATTCAAGCAACATACATTGAGGCAGGGAAAACAGGAGTTGGTGTATCAGGGGAATCGTCTTCGAGAAAAGAGGACAAAAGGAAGTGGAATGGGAAGAAGGCAAATTCAGTGGAAAGAAAGGAAGAGAAGCTCTCTTGCAAGCATTGCAAGAAAGAAGGGCATGATGATGACCATTGCTGGCAATTGCAGCCTGAGAAGAGACCGAAATGGTTCAAAGAAAGGAAAGGGAGGCAAACAGTTGCAACAACGACACAACCAACAGACTTGGGATCAGATTTGGGTGATGAATCTAAAATCTCAACAGTTGGTTTGACAGGTAAAATTGGTGATGGATATGATTCTAGAAGTAAATTGTTTCACATAAGGATCATAATGAGGCATACTAAGGTTGACACATTGATAGATAGTGGATCTCAATCTAACTTGATTTCATAGGAAGTGGTTAAACAATTGGGATTAAACACTCAGCTACATCATAAACCTTACTCACTTAAATGGATAAGCAACAATCATAAATTGCACATAACAAAGCAATGCACATTAAAATTTGCAATTTCATCTAAGTTTGTGGATGAGGTAACATGTGATGTGGTGCCACTCAATGGATGTGGAATGGTCTTAGGCAGTCCTTATTTGTATGATCGCAAAGCAATCTTCTACAGGGAACATAATCAATATCACTTAATCAAAGCAGGCAAGGAATATGTTGTACATGCTCATCACTTAAAAGAAAATAAATCTCTTCAAACAATGGAATAGTTAAGAAAGGAATCTCATGCAAGAAACCCACCTATAATTGTCCCAAATCAAGCAATTGATCTTAAGCATGAACATCAGATGATTGTAGAATGGAAGTTTAATCACAATTTGCTTCAAGATAAGTTAATGTAGTGCAAGTATTACAAACATATTAGCTCATTTGCAGTCATATTTTTGATGTTATCATTAGTAATGTTGTCAACATGGATGATAGTGGCTTTAGTAAGATGTGACAGAGTACAAGTGGCTAACAATATGTTGCCAGTTGTCATGGTTGTTTTACAATTGATCTTGATGAGACAGGTGCACATGATAGAGTTTAAAGACAAAGAACAAGTGGGATGGTCTATCTCACAATTGATGATTGGTTAGTATCCTTTTGGAGGACCAAAAGGTATTAGTACGGAGGTGTGATCCAAAATGGATCCAGAAACCAAAATGGGTCCAGGAAGGCCTAAAAATCAAAGTACTCGTAATCACTTCAAAATGGACATGTGCATAGACCTCGTCGTTATGAACCCAACGCAACTTGAACGGGCTCAAACAGACACCATATGAGAAAGATATCATGTTTTGTTCATTTTGCCAAACAGGCAAAAATTTGATGATTGTGCAGGCCATACAGTCCATACAGTGTTGACATGGTAGCTAAATGTACAGGCTATACGGTCATACAGTAACATGGCAGGTTTTTTGATTGGGCAGTGATGGTTGATATGTGGGCGAATTGGATGTTGACACATGGCATATTTGTGGGCAAGTGTTATGGTGCCATGTGGCCCAATCATGGGATGCCACGTGGCACCCTTCCATTGGTTGGTTTTTTTGGAAAAAAGTGTATGTGACTCCATGGGAGTCGAACCCGTGACCTCCGGTCCGAGCGGAATGTTTTGGGTAGGGCCGGGCTACCAACCCACCCACAATGGGTCTTAACCACTATAGCCGCAATGTTATATTTAAACTTGAATGGGTGTTATTTCGATGGAGTTTAGGGTTGGGGCCTAGCCCCAGCCCTGGCGCATACAACCTTCTTTCTATCGTTTGGTGTGAACTATGGAATGGAGCCAGCTTCCTCACGCAACACCATATGACCACCCATATGCCCGTTACATGTGACCCGTGGCTGCAAACCTTGGCAAGGATGTGTGGGGATAGCGCGCGGTCGACCAGGCTAGCCTGCCAATCAAGGCACATAACCATAGGCTTACAACCATGGGGATATAATGGAAAATCACGTGGAGGTATAAGCCATGGCCATATGGGCCAAACCACATGACCAGGGACTAATCGTTAAGGGGCCAGTGCACCAAGCACTCAACATAAGGCCACATGGAGGTGCGCATGTGACCAGGGGCCTGCGAATAGGGGGATGTGCCCTATTTTGGCCCAAAAGTGGGTTTTGTAACTATATTAAAATATTTTAATTGATTTTTCAGCCAGATTTGAGATATTTTGGCCATTATTGGAGGATCTGGAGCTCTTTTTGAGGCCAGATATTGGGGGGAAGTTGGGAGTTTGTTTCCAAATTCAATCCTATATAAACTAGAGGTTCTTGGAAGCCTTAGGGAGGTTCAAAACAAGAGAAATTATGAATAATTGTAAAGTCAAATCCATTTTTATCCATGGAAGCCATTGAGGAGAGCACCTTTGCGTGCCATTTTCGGGAGCTTCGTTCATCCATTTTCAGTGTCGTCAGTTGTGTTGGGTTCTTGAGATATAGCAGAACACAACTAGATCAATTTGTAATCAATTTGTCACTTTTATGATGTACTTTTGAAGCTTTGAATATAAATAAGAAAGCCTCACCCACTAAGACAAAGGCTCAGAGACATAGCCGACATTGCCGAACTTCGTTATCAACTTTTGTTGTTATGGTTTGTTGATTCTTGTGCTTATTTCCATATCTATATATTCTATTATGGTTGCTATGTTACATCATTAATTCTTCCTCTTTCATCAATTTCTTAAATGGTTAATGAATTCATGTTTTAAAGCTCAACCATAGTCTTTAAAAGATCTTTTTGGATCAAGATAGTGGACACACAGGTCAAGGGAACTTGCCAGCAGCAAATCCAGTTTTATCGGGTTGTTAAGGCTGGGAAACTCCTACACCAAGGCAAGTGGCTCACCTGGGGCCAAATACAGCAGAAGTTTCCTCACCTGATGGGGGAACTCAACGCAATGGAGACCATTGATTCCTAAGGGGGGAGGATTGATCCAGATGGATATTGGTGGCCACCCACCTATTGCAATTGGCCCCTCATGTCCATTTTTTTTCAGAACGTTCTTCTGTACTGCTTTGTAATTGTGGTTTCTACACTTTTGGGGTTGTCTAAAGCCCCACACATCCTCCAGGTGGATATGGGTGGCCTCTCTCCTAATCCAACTAGATTATTTTGTATGTTTTCATGTCAGCACATTTTGTTGTACCTCTAGGGCCGTTTTGGGGCCCTAAACGTTGTTGTTTTGGTTCGCCACAGTCAAATTGTTGTTGGAGTCGGAGTTTGATGGTAGAATGTGTAGTTCTCTGAAAGACCTTTCCAACAGGCTATCACGCACCTAAAAAGGAAGTCGTATGCAAAAGTTACGACCCTTGGAAGTTGAGGTACCAAATTACATCAACTTGCCCATAGGGCCCACATAACTTTTGGCGTTTCACCTTCTAGGGTTAGGTTTTTGGATGTCTAGGGTTTTGGCATTCATGAGTAATATCAAAAACGCCTCTGGAGCCTCATTGTAATCGATTATGCTCAAACGGATGCATGTAGTAGCCACATCTCTTCTCAGAGATAGCTACCACCATTCGAGCAAGTGTTTCAAGTCGATAGTTTTACAGTTTCAGCCTATTTCATTATTTAATAGAAGATATTGTTATTCTTCATATCTCTGTGTTTATTGTATTCAGTCTATTAATCAGTTCATTCCGCTCCTAAATTAGAATCAGAAACTCTCTGAATTAAATGATAGTATCAATTTCTAAATTCGTTGATGTATACAAAAATTCAAAATGAATAGCATGAGATCAAATATATATTATCAAATTAAAGAACAAATTTATTGATGGCATCAAATTCTAAATTCGTTGATGTATACAAGAATTCAAAAAAAAAATATGGGATGAAATATATATTATCAAATTCAATGTAAGCAATGTCTCTGTACTAAATTGAAAAAATATAATTGACTTAGTCTTTATCAAGCACCTTTTTCGTTCATTTGGAGTAGCTCCCCTTCCCTTTTGTCTTCATCTTGATGGTCATCCCAACCAATTTCCCTCATTATGTCGTCAATTTTATTGATGTACTCACTGGCATAATAGAATGACTCGTATACTATGTACCCCTCTACCATAGATCCCTCTGGTTTTTCCCTTTGTCGAACAAACCCCTTCATTTTTTTCATGTACCACTCTAAGAAGAACATCCAATGACATGAGAGCACCCCAGCTAATCCAACCTCACCAGGTGGGTGAATTAGAATATGGACTCGCAAGTCCATAAAACTCGTGGGAAATTATTTCTCAAACATACAAACAATATCATCTATCTCTTGATGCAACTATGGAATGTTAACCATGTGAATCTCCCTTGATGTGATCCAACATACAAATGCAGATAATTTTGATATGGCATGTCACAAGTCCTGGGGGAAGTCATGGCTCATACATCCACACACGAGCAAAGGATAATGACACTACAAAATAGACACACACATCATTAATTTCCATAAAACTATGAGTGCATAGAATTTTTTACCGACATCAGTATAGAAGAAGAATCGTGTATTCAACATACATACCCTTATAAGGTTCAAATGGTTGAATGTGATTTCAACCCCAACAAATTCCCTTCTACAATGAATCAACTTCATAGAGTCGACCCATATAAAGAAGGTGCCTTCACACCCAATATAACATCCTTCACCATAGAAATATCATCTTTCTTCAAAATCCATGGGACATCACCTTCTTTAAAATACCAAGAGGGACTAACCTCTCATCTAGTTTCATTTCTTAGCCAATGTCTCTTTTTAGTATTTGAAGCAACAAGATCTCTCCTACCATCCAATGTGTCTCTTTATTCCACGATATGTGCCTCCATAAGAAGATGAAACATTTTTTAATGTATTCATGGGATCTAGTAAGTGGTTAATCTCAAGATGCTCCCAATATGGAAGTTCATAAAAAACAGATTTATTTTTCATCCCAATGGGAATTTTATCAACATAGGTGTCAAAAAATTCAAGATCATCGAACACAGGTTCCCCATTTGAATCAAACAAATATGTCATTTATCTCTAGTTTACCATTGAAAGCATATGCAATGCTTCTATAAGAGTGGTCTTCTGGGAAGAATACCCTCGAATAGTCATACATCGGCTTTCGTAGGTGGTTGGACCACCTAGCCTTTATAGAAGGTCCACTGAATTTACATCCATTATAGCCTTTTGTTACAAGACCTGCAATGTTATCGTATACATAGCAGGTTAGTGTTAAAAATATAGTTGCACCAAATGAAGTATGCCAAATAACATTACAGATATAAACAAATCAATTAACATGCTTACCAGAGAAAACTCCTAGTCCTGAATAATCATGCGTGGTGTACACATATATGCCATACAATGTAAAATACCTCTCCATTGGGATGGGTCTTGATACATCATATACATGTATCCCTTCCCATAATTTCTTAAATTCTTTGACCAGTGGTTGGATGTAGACATCCATTCTCTTCACTTGTCTTCTACTCGGGACTATAAGATCCAACATAAGATGTTCATTCTTCACAGACAACCACGCAGGGATATTGTTATTGATCACTACCACTGACCAAACATAATAGTTTGTGTTTTGGAGGGAATATGGGTTAAATACATTCATATCTATGCTCAATCGTAGGATTCGTACTTCATCCTTGAATTTAGCGAGCCATGTATCCTCTATATGCTTCATGGCTATTGAATCTGTTGGGATTTGCATAACTCCTAGCTCACTTCTATGTGAGGTATGCTATCCCTGCAACATAACTAATTGTTTGCAACAAAAGAGCCTTTGAATTCTTCAAATTATAGGCATGTGCCTCAATAATGAGGAGGACCATGTTCCTTACCCTTGTTTTTTTATTTATGGTACATGTCATGCCCACATTATAGACATATCTCTTTGTCTGCATATTCATTTATGTATAGAATACAATCATTCAGACATGCATGGTATGATATGTACTCAACACCCAACATTTTCATCATTTAATTTTCCTTTGCGTAACTATCGGGTAAGAGATTATCACTTAGAAGTACCATATCTTTGAGTAACCTGCAATTAGTGGGCAATAGAAACGTACACTGTCATTAAGCATGAATAAAATCAACCCTTTTTTCCTTCATTGTCTGACAATATTCCTTAAAAATTTAGGGTACTTAATGGTTACTTACCTCAAAAGTGTCGAGAAACACACATCTGATATACCATACATTGCTTTCAAGTTGTACAGTAACATTGTTGTCCCTAGCTAGGTAGACCTTGTAGACCCCTGTACTCTACCAAATAGAGGGGTGGTGGAAGTAGATTTTAGGCTTTCGAAGAAGGTATCTACGACATCAGCGTCATCCCCTAGTTTATTTTGTTAGAATGCATCTAACAAAATTCCCTCCATGGCTTGGGTATCCTGCATGAAATCATCCATACCAACCTCTATATCATTTCCTTCATCCCCAACATGTGAAGAACTAGTGTTACTGTCGAGGTTTTGAATTGGTGACTCGAGACGTAGTGGGAATTGAATAGGTGGTTGTTTCAACCATTCTCGATATGCTTCCTCTCTGAGTTTTTTTTTGTTGAGCATCAAGATCAGGACTTGACATCGTAGTGGGGTGCAACGATAGATGGTGGATAGATTACTCGTCATCGGAATCCTGATTGTAAAAATATTGAACATTACATCGATAATATTAGTAAAAAAATGCATTTAATATATTCAAACATTATACCAAACACTTATTAGAAGCATGGACACTTTTTTCTCGATAATAAACATGAAATTAACCACTTTATAAAACAAATGTCTGTCGAATTAAGTAATGCATTTACATTAGTCCCATTGAAAATCCAAAAATACAATTACTCGATCATCTTTTTCTTACGCCCTACGAGTTTGTCTACATAAAAGAGATCCAATTCATGGTGTAATATTGTTGACCCATGGATAAATGAGGAGCGCGGCCCTGAGGAAACCCTAACCCTCACGCCGCAGTAGCAATAGAACTCAGCCACAGCACCTGTGCGGCGCGAGCTCTGTAAACTCCATAGCACAGATCACTTCCCGAACTACTGACGCAGCTCAATGGGAGCGGAGGGGGGGGGGGCAGCCCCCCTCATACAATCGGATTGCCGCCAACGACCGAGCCGGCACGAAAGCGAAGAGACCAGCCTTCGAGCCGCCACAACAGATCCGCGAACAGATCATCGCCAGGGAACATGGCCTACGCAAGGAGATGGACACGGAAGCAGATGCTGGCACCTCTCAGGCTAAACCACATCGAGGCTGGGAACCAGGTAAATGCATACCGCAACTAGAAAAAGCACCAAGATACGTTATAAGCTCCACCAGGGTGGGAGAGCACTCAGAGTTTATGAAAGAACAC
>ML803125.1:252769-275485 GCA_009831015.1 Picea engelmannii
TATATATATATATATATATATATATATATATATATATATATATATATATATATATATATATATTGTGTCAATATTTCATTGTTTTGTTTATATTCCCACTTTTCTACCCTTTCCACTTTGTTTATGCTCTTTTTCATGTGCCTTGTGCAATCTCGACAAACCATAAACATAGTGGAAAGTGTTTTCTTTTTTGTACAAGCTCTTTGCTCTACGCTTTATGCAGACTCAATGAATCATAAACAAAGATAAAACTTACATTTTTTTAGTAAGATAATTGGGATCTAACCTTGATATTGTTAAGTTTTGGATTTGTTCTTTTCCTCGAAATTTCATTTGTATTTTTGTGCAACCATGTTGAAGTTTTTTGTAGGCAAAAACAAGGGTTTTGGGGGTAAGCACACAATTTGAGGGAAAAAGTCTCTCCTCCTTCATAAAATTTGCTATATATTTTTCATTAGCTCACTTGATTGAAATTTACTTTATTAAATAAGAGGAGTTGAGTTCAAGCCTTTCTTTTCATTAAATTATTTTTTGAAAAAGTTAATGCAACTTTAAATTATCACATAACTTTATTGTAAAGTGCATTTCATTTAAATTATAAAAGTGAATCATTAAAAAGTAACTTTAATGTGTTTTTTTAATTACTTTTTGTATGCAACTTTAATTTATAAAATAAATTCATTGTAAAAGTGATTCTCATTTATTTCATAAAAGTTGGTCACTTCATATAAAGGTAATGTGTTTGTTAAAGTGAACTTAGAAGCAAAGTTGGAAAATGAAGGGAATTTTTTTTTACTCTGCAATCTCATTGTGCATCCATCAACACGTGGGCCAACCTCTACCTACCAGAGGGCACTTTGGTTACCTTTTATGTATTTCTTAAAAATGTCATAACTTTGACATCCAAAATTCATTTTCAATATTGTTTTTTTTAACCGTCTATTTTTTTGAAAACTTTCCATCTAGACAGTCAGTTTATGCTTTTGAAGCCATATTATCTAGATATTTTAATATGGTTAGTTGAAGTGATATTTTGCTTACTAGTTCAAACTACTTCTCATGGAAATACCATATGGAGAATGTACTACAAAGTAAAGAATTTTACCGAATTACCTTGGGAAAAGAAATTGCCCCCACTAATGCCTCAAAGAAAGCCAAATGGGATGAGAAAAACGATGAAGCACGTGGATTAATCAAAATGTTCATATCTAGTGATTTATAGTTTCACCTTCAAGGAATTGATGACCTAGATGAAGCTAGGGAAAAGCAGGGAATCACATTTGATAAATACAATGAGATTCAAGCTGTCCACTAGCTTGAAACCAATTAATTTATTAAATCCCAATGATTTATCTTGCATTGAAAATTATCTATCTAAGTTTAAAACACACGGACTTTTACTTAAAGACTGTAAAATAGAAAAGAATGGCGATCAATGTATATATGTTATTCTTGTTAATCTTGGTAGTGCATATTCTATTTTTGTATCTACTTTTCAGTCCACTAGAGAAGCTATAGGGGATGATTACAAACCACCCTCTCTTGAATATTTTTGTGATTCTTCGATTAGAAAGAAATATGAGATTTTGCATATTGGAGTGATAAACATTGCAGATACATCTAACAAAGACTTAGTGGCCAACAGAAGGATAAATATAAACATCTGAAGAAGCAACATCCTCACAACAACAAGAAAAACAAGGGTCCCAAACTCTCTCAACTAGCTTCTACTCCCAATGGTAACAAATGACCAAAATAAAAAGTAAGAAGAATGAGAGACATTGCAATTTTTGTGGGTGAGATGGTCATCTAGAGTTTGAATGTTTTAAGAAGATGGAGGCATTAGAAGTAGCAAGGAAGAAACAAAACATCAATTTTTTATTCGTCTTCTTCTTCTTCTCATGGACATGCACTTTCTACTTCGGATTGTTTCTTCAATGCAACATCTACTTCTTCTTATAATGAGTAGATTATTGATTCTAGAGCATCTTATCATATGGCTAAGGGTAAAGCCATTTTTTCTTCTCTTAATCAATGTAACACTAAACAAATTCTCTTGGTGTTGTAGGGTCTAGAACAATTTGGCTAGATGATGGTCACTTTAATGATGTATTATGTGTTCCAAGTCTTCCCTACAACCATTTATAAGTATATCAACTCACTCATTCAATGAAGGTAAAATAGTAGAGTTTTTATCTCACCAAGTTGTAATCAAGGATTTAAAATATCCTAAGCATGTCCTAGCAATTGGAATTGTTGATGATATTACCAACTTGTACAGATTTGACAACTTTGGGTCATTATCTTTTCCATTGGTTTTTATTTCTCATAGTGATGAATTAAGTAAACTTTGGCATGAATGATTCAGTCATCTAAAATGTCGCTCATTACAGCAGTTATGTAATAAAAATATGGTGGTTGGTCTTCCTCTTGTTTCTTGCAGAGATGGTGTTTGTGCCAGCTATGTTCTCGACAAATATCATCAAGACAATTTTGAAAAGCATGCCTCTCATCATGCCTCAATCCCCTTGAAACATATTCATAGTGATTTGTGTGGTAAAACAGTCTAGACAACAACTGCAGAAGTTAAGAATAGAGAATGGAGGTGAATATGTTAACATGAAATTTACAACTTATTGCACTACATAGGACATTCAAATGCAACATATTGTTCCATACACCACAACAAAATGTTGTTGAGAGAGAGAAAGAATCACACATTAAAGGAAATGGGAAATTGTATGATCCAATCTAAGGGATTAAGTCTTCATTTCTGGGCAAAAGCAAAAAATTGTGCCAATTACATGGTCAATTACACTCCCTCAATGGATTTAAAAAATATAACATAGGAAGATGCATGAAGTAAAATTAAACCAAATGTAGGCCACATCCAAGTGTTTGGTAGTGAAGTATGGGCTCACATTCCCAATTAAAAGAGGAAAGCACTGCAGCCTAAAAGTGAGAAGTGCATTTATGTTGGATATTATAAAGATGTAAAAGGTTATAAACTTCTTCAACCTCATTCCCATGAATTTATTATTAGGAGAGATGTTATATTTGATGAAATTATCTCGGCCTACAAGCTTAATTTGGCATTTGTGTCATTTTTGGCCCATGAGCCATCTTTGGCATCTATGCCATCTTCTATTCCCAACTTTTCTATTAGTGATCCTACTCCAATTTCTTCTTTAGATGATGACAATGTGAATGAAAATTCACCTTCGCTTGCTCACCTTCCTCTAGTTGGGTCCAATGAACATGAACCTACACCAACACCATAGTTTCCTAGATGGGTCCATACAACATGAGAATCAATTGGTGATCTTGTTGTGATCCTACATATCAATGTCATACACATTCATAGTTCCAATGAGCCTTTTCTCTTTTGGTTCAAGTTTCAAAGACTCATGATCCCAAAAAAAATTGAAAAAATTTATGGTCATCCAGATTGGGATACAAAAATGAATGAAGAATATTGTTTCTTAATAGTGAACGATACTTGGGGATCTCTTTTGAAAGGAAGAAAACTTGTCATATGTAAATGGGTGTATAGATCTAAGTATGCTTCAAATGGAAGTGTTGAAAGACATAAGGCCTAGTTAATTTCCAAAGGATTTTCTCAAGTTGAAGGGATTGATTATAATGAAACCTTTGCCCCCATAGCCAAAATGAATTCCATCCAGCTTGTTCTAGCCCTTGCCACCTCACATAAATGGGAGGTCCATCATATGGATGTTAAATTTGCCTTGTTACATGGGGATTTACAAGAACAAATTGACATGGAATAACCATTTGGCTATATTCAAAATGACTTCAACTTTATTTGTCGACTTAATAAATCTCTCTATCATCTTAAGAAAGCTCCACGAGATTGGTATGTTAAAATGGATAGCTTTCTTCTAGACACCATTGTTTCTAAATTTCATTTTGACCCCAATGTTTATACCAAGGCCATAGGTAACCATATTATAATACTTGTTCTTTATGTTGATGACATTATTCTTACTGGTAGTGACCCCAAACTTTTAAACCATGTAAAATATAGCCTTAAAAAGAAATTTGAAATGACCAACTTATGTTATTTGCATTATTTCCTTGGCCTCCAAGTATTGCAAAACAATGAAGGAATTTTCCTTTTCTAGCCTAAGTATGCATGTGATATTATTCATTGCTTTCACGTGGAATATTGTAAACTAGCCCCATCTCCCTTCCATTTGGAGTCAATCTTGTTGCCACTTGTACTACACTCGAAGTAAATGCCATTTTGTACCATCAATTAGTTGGTATCCTTTTATATTTGACTCATACCCATCCTGATATTTCTTTTTTTGTTAGTCTTGTTTCCTAGTATATGCAAACACCCCATGAGAGCCATTGGAAAGAAATAAAAAGGATACATCAATATATCCATGGTACAGTTCAGTTTGGGATGCATTATAGTTCTGGGGAGACTCTTTTGTTGGTCGGTTTCATTGATTCTAATTGGGTTGGTGACCTTGATGATCATAAGTCTAATATAGGTTATGTTTTCAGTCTTGGTTTAGAACCTTTCACTTGGGCTTCTAAAAAGTAGTAGTCTCTTGCTCTTTCTTTAGTAGAAGCAAAGTATCAAGCAACAGTTAATGCAATTCAAGAATCATTATGGCTTTGATAGATCCTTTCAATGTTTGGATTCCAGCAACAACATCCGACCACACTCTGGGGTGACAATCAGAGTACCATCAATCTTGTCAAAGATTGAGTTCAACATCAGCACAACAAACACATTGAGATACACATGCACTTCGTAAAAAATATTATTTAAGATCGATCTCTTAAAGTGTTCTTTTTCCATACAAATGATCAAGTTGTAAACATTTTCACAAAATCTCTTACAGAAGTGATGTTTTCCAAGCTTCAATATATGTTAGGAGTTTAATAAGTTTTTAGTTGGGGGGATAGGCTCTAATGCCTTCCTCCTTCTCCTATTGTGTCACCTTTGTAAATCCTTCAATCATATCCTGATTTGTTCTTAAAGAGGGATGTTAGGATATTTAGACACTTAGGAGTTAGTTAAGATCAACTTGGTCTAATGTCTTTTTAGGTGAAGTGTGTTTCCTTATTATGCATTGGTATGCATTTGTGGTTATTTAATCTGACAATCATGATATGTTTTAGACATAAACTAATTTGTTGATTCATATTCTCCTCGATACTAACATCTATATTGATCCATGGATTAACACCCAATCGGTCCATGATCTCTATTTAAATAGCATGGAAGGTCATTTTTTGATGATCGATTGTGAAAAACTCTTATGTATTTTGCATTAATATATTGCCTCAAGTGGTTGCATTGGATGGGGCCATGGACTATTTCCCTCTTTGATGGTTTTAACCACACAATAAACTAGTTTGTTGATCTTTGATCAACTTTTGTGAGCAGTTACTTAAGGTGTTCAAACTATGTGGAAATACCAAATTTTGTCAAACATGGCATCAAGAATGCTCGTATAACACATTCATTTTCATATACATGCACTTTGAAGAAATTATAGATATTTAGAAATGTCAAGAGTAGTGCTTGTTTGATATTACATTTTAGTTCTTCAAAATCCTTATGTTGATTATTTTCCCATTGGAAACTATTGCCATTGGATGTTATAGCATGAAGAGGTGCATCAACAATTGAAAATGATGCTATGAACTTATAAAGATATTGAGCTTCTCCCACAAATATCCTTACTTCATTAACATTGGTAGGAGTTGGAAATTTGATGATGGCCTCCATCTTAGCAACATCAAACTTGAGTTCTAACATTTCTTAAGCTTTTCCAGTAATTGGTGTTTCCTTAGTATCTCTAACACCTGCAACAAATGTGAGATATTTTTCTCCCAAGTACACTATTACAAATGAATCTAGGTAGGGATGCAATACATCATTCATCAAATTCATAAATGTATCCTATGAATTAAATAAACCAAAATGTGTGATTACCAATCATTCATATAGACCTAGGATTGTATTGAAGGTGATCTTCTAGAATTCTTATTCTTTAACTCATAGTTGACGGTATCCCAATTTGAGATTTAGTTTGATGAAGAATTTTCCATGTTGAAGCTAGTCCAATAAGTCATCAATCCTGGGAAACAAGTATTGATTCTTGAGGGTAATCTCCTTAAGAGATCTATAATCAATATACATTATCTAAGTTTCATCATTCGTGGGTATTATCATAATGGATGACCCATAAGATGGAGTACTTAGTCTTATGGGTTCTTTATCCAACCATTTTTGCAACTACTTCTTCACTTCATCCTCTTATAGTATTGATTGCTTCTATAATCCTATGTTTGGCAATGAAGAGTCGGGAAATAATTGTATTTTGTGCTCAACTTATCTCTTAGGTGATATCCTTTTAGGCTCTTGAAACACTTCTATGTAAACTTGTAGAATCTTATCCAACTAGTGTTTCTACTATTTTGTGCACCCCTCTAGAGATGCCTTCACTTCTACCAATTCATATTCATGTCAATTATGTCTCGAGAAGAGTAATACAAGTTCCCTAGTTCAGATAATCAATTTATTCACTTGGTTGGCACTTACTGTACAGATATTGTATTTACCTTTGTACGTATTAATGATGAAGGAATTTACATCCTTAATCAGGCAATATTGGTTGGCTCTACTCATGAAGATAACATGCCTTGTATACATATAGGTTCTTCCAAACACTGCATCACATACATCCAATGGTACCACATCTACCCCCACTTCTAAATTCATGAAATCTACATTGATGCCAACAATGTACCCATCTTTACGTACCTATCCCAATGGGTAGGGATATGTATGGTCATGGACTTCCAATCCAAGCTTACTTGTCAAATCCTCTTCTATGAGGTTGGGTTGTGGAACAAATTCAAATAGAGCATCTACCTTTTTCTTCTTGAATTGGATATAGACATGGAAGTGTTTAGTCATCTCCTTTTCTTTGCTATGATGGAGAATTCTCATGTTCACCTCCCTTCACTATAGTAATATTTCCATCTGCATTTGAATTGCTTTATTTTTAATCCAATAAATCCATGCTTAAGATGTTTTTTCTCTTCGACCACTCCTTGTTTTGACTCATTGGATTCAACTCAAGATGTATATTCCAACACTTGTCTTTGGTGTGTCCATCTATCTTCTTTTATTAACAATGCTCACATTGGTTATTTGGATCCTTACACTTGCGATGGTGACAACAATATTCTTTTCTTCCCTTTCCACTTTTTATTTCCCTCTTTGCAAGAGTCGTGTTGGTATGTTCTCTTTAAGCCACTTGGATGTCTCTTATTCTTGTCTGTCTCTAGGAACAATGAATGCACAAATGGTTCCCCAATGAACTTGGGCTTGAAAAACATCATTGTCCTCCCTAAATGTGTATGTAGAGCACCTAAAGACTTGATGAGTACATTTTGTTTCTTGAGAGATAATCTCAATTGAAAGTTTTGTTTTCTAAACTTGATAGTGTAGTCTTATACACTTTTCCCTTGTCTTCATTGATAATGGTGCCAATGAATCCTTTGATCCTCCTCATAATGAACAGGATATAAATAGGACATAATGAGGTCTTTGAATACCTCCTACTTAGTTATTAGTGGACCATTTTCCAATGTAAGTTCCTATGTATAGAGTTCCAAGTAAGTCTAGGCATTATGTACTTCTAGATTTAGTTGGGAAAATGTTTTTTTTTGCTCTCTTCACTTACTTTATGGACATTGAAATAAAATTATATTTGCCACAATCAATAACTCAACTTAAAAACATCAAATTAACCTTCACATGTCATGATATCCACTTTAGCTTCCACTTTGAATAAAGGTTAGGAAGTTATGATGCTAGATATCTCCCTTTCTTTCTCAAGCTCTTTTTTGTCTTTAGGTTTTTCATGAGATCCAAATTCCTCATTCGAGTTGGAACTTTCTCTCTAGGGTGGGCATCAATATTACCATATTCTTAGAAATATTAGAGGCTTTCTCTTCCATCCTTAAAAGGTTTTCCTTTGATTCATTCTTTGGTATATGTCCATGTCAAATTTCCATGCTTGAGGCTTGAAGTTGCTTCCTCGCCTTCCTTGTGTTAATATTTAGACTTGTAGGGTGAATTATCTCACCACTTTTGAGCTCCCAATTTTAATGAGCATACATTGCAATTATTCCACAAAACCCCAAAGAAAATTGCTTTGATACCAATATGATATGTAAATTTCTTTGGATATTCCAATGGACAATTTGTCACAACAAATCTTTAATATGTTATTGCAAATCTAGTGAGAATATACTCCATTGTGTACTAATTATTTATGTTTAGGATATAATATTAGAAGCATATTGCTCCCATCAATAAAAATAATCTTACAAATAATAACATATCTACATAAGTAAAACCAAATGACAAACACATCATGGATACAAGATTTACCTTGGAGAAACTCTTAAGATAAAGCCTATAGCCATGAATAAGGATTGTGACTCTCTCTTTTTATTCTCAGATTTACAATACAAAAATACAAAGAAACATAATAACTCACTATTGAACAAATAAATGTTGTGGTGTAATACATGTTACTACAAGGCCACCTTCTTCCTCTACTTTCTATGTTATGCTATCTCTTTCAACTACTCATCTATGTAACAAAAAAAACACTACAATAGGAATGCAACCCCTTTCTCTCCTAGTGGCCAAGGTTTTAACACCTCTCGATATTCGTTAGGTTTTTGCATTCCACAACTTCCAATTAAGGTTAGGGTTTTGGATCCTTTAGAAACTCCTTGAAATATCATGCATGGCTAGCTCCATGCACATTAGTAAGATGAGTTGATGTAGATTCCACTTAGTGTTGTTGTGGTCAAAGCATTTGCCAATTTGCTAGAGGAATAACTTCTCATACAAATTTTGTTTTTGAAACACAACACACTATTGGAAATATCTCAACAACAAACAAGATGGTAAAATTGCAATGCTATTTTGTCTAAGTTTTAACTCCATAAACATTGTTTAAGCCACAAAATGGGTAATTTCCAATTTTGATCCTACTTAGTGGAATTTAAGATCGATCTTTAAAAAAGGTCATAGTTCTAGTTTTCCACTCCATAAAGTACCAAGAAAGAGAACAACTATTATATTGAGCCAGGATATGGAAACAAGACTTAGAAATGCCAATGGAGGAGGTAGATAGTGTCAAGGCAAGGAATTTGCCATTACGATTGTGCTCTAAATCAATAATGTAGTCATCTTGTTCTATGCATCAATGCCTTTTTTTACTGTTGTTGATGTTATGGGCATCGAAATATGAATAAGGAAGAGCCACTGATGTCAGTCTTTTACGATCCCAATAATATTCATACTAGGAATTTTAAAAGAACAAATATTGCCTCAAAATCCATGACATAATACACCCATGCCAATATAGAGTCCAATAACAAAAATAACAAAACCATGCAAGACAACAATAATTATCGAAAAGAAAATGACTATATGCTCCAATCTTAAAAGAAAAAAGTTGACTTCAATTTTGTTTTATGCACGACAACAAGAAAATGGGCACTTACACTTTAAATCCAAAAACATCTTGACCATAAAAAACCATGTAGTGCAACAACATAACATGAAGTCACACATGCCTTTAAATAATATCCTCACCCTAGCAAGATAAACTCTTAAACACCATGCCACCTCAAATTAATAATACCACCAATGATTATCTCTAAAAATTATCTTGCTAAGCAAGAAGCATTAAAAGGCCACGCCACTAGAAATACATAAGAACCACACTTGGCTAATCCAACTCGTTACCTCCTAAACCTGCACTCAAAGTGGTAAAGTCCTAAAACATAAAGTGCATCCCAAGGGAACTCAAGAGGGCCACCCACTGTGACCATAACAACTCTTCCCCTCACTTTAGGCTAGCTCTCCTCCAACACAAGGGGGGCTTCCCTAAAACAATATTTCTAAGACTATGGCAAGGAAGCTCAAGGTGATGTGAATAGATAGCTTAGTAAAACATTGTTTTTGTAGCATAGTAAAATAGGGTGATGGAGGATTGGGATTAGTGCCTATCCAATACTAGGAAAAATGGAGTCAAGAGGTCAAATCAAGAGATTTTTTTTTATAAATGGTTAAGACAAGTAGAGTTGTCACATGCCACAATAAGCCTTAACTTGTCTTTAAATGATGAAGAAGTGTACTTGGAGGGCCCTGAAGGTGCTATTCTCAAACCATGCTATGAAGGGGTGTCTTACAATGAAGCATTAATCCAACAACAACACTTAATAAGATGATAGATGCAAGATAATACATTCATGAATAAAACAACAAAGGAGAAAAATGGGGGAAGAACCCTTACATTAAACCTTCCAATGTGATAAATATACCCCTCTGTTAGCCCTTCAAAGCAAGTTATTTGCAAGTAACTTCTAGCATTCACAGACAACAATTAGAAATGAAAACAAGCTTCACATATGACAAGAAGGAATCCTTGCATTTCTCATTAAGCATTCAAAAAGATATTCAAGAAAGCTCTAGGAGGAGAGATTCCTCACAAATCCAACCATGATTCCAAATGGAGAGAGCTAATATTTAAATAGGGTTGAGCTCCATCTCCTCTTACAATAAAATAATAATTTTTTTCCTAGATCTACTAATCTCTCCAAGAAGAAAAATAAACATGGAGACATCTAGATCCATATTTTCCTCCAAAGAAAAAAAAACAAGAATGATACCTCATAACCAACTCTCATGACAAGTCAAATGAAGAATACAATAGTGAGAGTGGTTATATCAAGTGCATCCTCCAAGGTGGTCACCTCCATAAATTAGGGTTTGAAACCCTAAAATGTGATCCAATACAACATGTGTATGCTCTCCAAGGTGGACAACTCAATCATGTAGGGTGATTTCATTCTCCACGATAATAACTACCATCAAACCATGAGCCATGTGATCCCAATACTTCAACAAATCCATGAACGAAGCAGATGACCCCATCAAAATGATTAATAAATTGACCATGCCACATAATATGTGAAATAAAAACCATCCACATGGCACATATGAATCCTCCAAAGTGAGGCATCCCATCAATGAGTGCAAATAAGGCTCCCACAAGCTATACATCCCATCAAACATGTGTAAAAAAGGTGTGCCATGAAACAAGTAAAGTCTCCATAAATGGCATGTGTGGTCTTCCATAGGTGAGACATCCTCCCCAAACATGAAAGAGTTTGCAATGAATGCTCCATGAGACGGGAGCCTCCTAAAATATCTCCATGGTGTGGTCTCCAAGGCATAACCACCCTCCGCAAGTGTCCAAATAGTTACATCCAAGAGTGATAGGTCAACAAACAATATAATAATGCCATGATCAATGTGCCAAATGATGGAAAATCCAACTAACTCCATGCATGAGGAGACAACCCCATCTACAAGCAATGAACTAGTGGAAATAATATATGAATGCCTCAACATATGTGACAAGAAGGTGAGTGATCCATAATAAATCATAATCCACCTCCCAATAAAACAAATCAAGTGTGAAATCATGCCAAATAAGCTATGGCGCTTCAACAACAAGCCTCCAAATGGTAAAAAAAATGTCAAAATACCCCTTGGAGGGGTTAAATCAACCTCAATGTGTGTGCCAAAAGGAGCACTCCCTATAAACCATAGTATGAACCATAATAATGTGCAATGTGTGTCAGATACACCCCAATGTCCTAGGAAACTCACACTAGGAAACCCTCAACCATAATAAACACATTAAAAACCTACTGGAACAATGTGAAAGGGGATCAATGTGCTAGGTGCTCTCCAAGCGATTGAAATCAACCATGAAGTGTGCAATCCTCATGAAAAATGGACCCTATGTTCTAGGGAATCAATTGCTAGATAATCAATACCACCCCAACATATAAACCATGTCCCACAACCTAGTCATGTGATGACTAGAATGACATCAGAAAAGGGAACCATGTGGAACATCCTATCATAGTGACAAATCAATAAGATAACATCACCATGCATAATTGTTGATGTTTTGGGCAACATCGGGCAGACATTCTCCTCAGATTGGCCGTGTGACTTGGCTAAGGAGAATGGCCTAGGCATAGTCTTTATCCTTGATCATGTGACTTGACAAGGATTGACAAAGACTCGAGGCACATATGCATCGGGCAAACATTCTCCTAAGATGGTCATATGACTTGGCTAAGGATAATGACCCGGGGCGTTGATGTTCTCCATGTATTAGCATCAGGCATACATTCTCCTCATATGGCCATATGACTTGGCTAAGGAGAATGGCCCAGGTGTAATCTCTATCCTTGATCATGTGACTTGACAAGGACTGACAGAGACTCGAGGTGCTATGTGGGAAATGAACACATCAACTAGGTGCATGCGAGAGAAGAATACATCAACCAGGCTCAAGGACAACCTTTCTAGAAAAGAAGAAGTGTCAAGAAGACAAGACGATGCCCATATGACCATTAAAGAAGCCCCATAAAGCAATTGAAGACCTAAGAAGAGAAGTCAGCCTCCACAAGTAAAAGACATAAAACAATAAAGTAAAATTGAAGACTCGGGAAGAGAAGTTGGCCCCACATGAAAAAGGCATGTGACTTGACAAATATACATAAATGTTCATTTCATTTGACAGACTCATCTCTCACTCAAGAAAGAAGGCACAAGTTTCAAGGAGGTCTTATCTAGGGTAAAATTCACTGCAACTTGAAGTTCTTGGTATTTTATCTTGTGTGCTACCTCTTGGGAGTTGCGCTAGGCTTGGGAGGTGACTCATTGATATCTCTTGGTCCATTTTGATGTTGATAAACTTGTAAACTCTTGAACTGATTCTTCTATAAGAAAGGTTGTTGGGTTTTCTCCCAAGGTTGGGTTTCCCAGGATAAATTGTTGTGTTCTTGTGTCTAATGTGCATGGTTAATATTTCTAGATCTTTTTATTTCTACTGCATTGTAATAGTTGAGATTTTCAATGTACAGTTATTCTATGATAATTGTGGCATGAAAGGAAAATTTTGCATTGAAATTATAAAACAATAACTATCAGATATGAGAATCAAAAAATTCAACATGTATCACTATGATGCTCCAAGAGAAATACAATGCCATGCCACCATCTTGCATCACCATTAAATAACCCCTTAAGGGGCTAGAGTCGTCATGCATGAACAAAGGTGTATCACTTTATAGATACCAATAGGATGATCCATCAATGAAAGGCATGCAACATGAAGAAAACCAATATATGAGCCATGGCCATGACAATCAACCAAGGAGAAAATAAGTCTCCTCCACCAAGACAACATCCAATGAAATAATATGAAGGTGTACACCCCCAATCCATAAAAATTCCATATGTACCATGTTGCAAACCCATCCACTGTGATAAAAATCACAAGTGAAACCTCATGCCATATGAGGTGTAACACAACCTTGAAAGGAAAAAATGCAATGCATGTGGGAAATAATTTTGGACAAATTGGGGATGCAAATTATTTCCACACACCAAAGTTATAAAATTTAAACAAAGCATAACTGGAAAAACCATTCACGAGACTTCAACCACCCTCTCTACCATTGGACCAACGAAAGATCAAATCTTCCCATCTCAATGCTCAAAACAGAAGCAACATATGACCCCTAAACAAATTCAAATGAAATAAATTTGTAATCAACATCGATACGAGTAATGAGTCTTTATAAAAAACAATACCACTACGTACAATGTTAGTGCTAACATTTGTTGGAAAATTTAGTATTTATAGTGATTTTTTATAGATGCCCATGCCCTTCAAGTCATCTCTCTCCATTGTCCATACAAATTTGAAAAAAAAATCAAAGTAAACAACCATGCCATACGATCGATGAAGGCTAATGATGAATAATTCCCTTACATTTAGAATACCATGTATGTGTAAAATGACAAAGAAAAAACAATATAAACTAACCATCACAATAAAGTGCCCTATTTTGAACAAGAATACAACTTCCCTTTCCTCACTAGGGGCAACAAATTTATTGAAAACTTTATAACAATATTAGTTATATGAAGGATAATAAAATGATTAGTATTTGTAGAAAGAGAGTGCACTAAGCAATGCGAGTTCCCATTGGATATGACAACAATATCATTAAAATATATGGTGTTGTGATGTAGATTTTGAATGGCAACAGACCAACCCTTTTCCCATCCATGTCATAAGACTTAGCATACTTTGGGAGCTAAAAGTATATTTCCATTAAGTTAGATAAGAACAATATCATTATATTTTCATGCAACATTTGCCTTGTGGGATATCTTATACTATGTCCATACTTGTATCATGCAATAATTACTCACATTTCATTTCTCACAAGTGAATTCATCAACTTTAGGGTTGTCATTCATAATATTGGGAGAAGGTATTGCTATCCCCAATCCTAGGGATAACTAAGGAGATCATGTCTTGAGGCCCACAGGTCCAAGACATAGAGTGTTGAGATCCGAATGACTTGAGCATGGCCCCAGAGGGCCCCTCTTTTCTTCAATGCAACCTATCTATCAACAACAACAATATCCATCCCACCAGCCTGGTCTTGAAGTTGGACTAAGTCTTGCTCCATGAGGTAATGAGTTTGGGTATCATGGTATGTGTCACTCTAATTATTGAAGAGCTTGAATATGTTTCACTGAATTCTCCTTCATTCCATAACATTTGCTTGAAAATTGTGCTCTTTAACTTGCTCATACCTGGGAGGGTGACATGATTCCCTAGTAAGTTGATCTCCCTTTAGGATGGGTTTCCATTGGGTGGGTCTATGAAATGTCATCGTCCATTCCCTCCATACTTACCACTTTCCATCCTTACTCCTCTCATTTTCCCCTACCTTTGTTCGACATTAGGTTTGCCACACTAGGAAGGGTTGTACCTTGCCTTGTGGGAAGAAGGGGCTAAAGGCCCAGAGGCTAAAAGTAGTTGGCAAGATTTAAAAGCCAAAATAAAACCTTTGAGATGCTTCGCCCAGGGATTCCCGAGAAAGTAGTAAAAGGCTTCTCAGTAAGAAAATGGAACCCGTAAGATAATAAACACTCAAGGCATTAGTTGGTGGATGGGAGGTCTCATCATGAGTCGGCCTATTGGGACCATGGGCATGTAGTTGTATGACACTACCATCTATCTGGTCACCAAAACAGGGTAGTGGCTCTTGGTGGCATAGCCAAGAGAAAGGGGATCTCATCACGAGCCAACCTTCTCATCTCCGTGAAATATTTGTGGCTAATGATGTCACCTCTGGTCACCAAGCCAAGATAGTGTCCCCTAACTCTTCCCTTGAAGCATGAAGGGAAAATACCAAAAGAAATAAGACTAAGAATAAAAGACATTGAATGGGCTAGGAAAGAATGATATCTATGACAAGGTGCAGCTCGCCCTCTATAAAGGCACCCACAAGTAAGACCTACATTTCCCTGTTATCACTGCACCCTATGCCCAAACACTTCCCCATGTCACCTCACACACACTTACATGACCTAGATTCGATCTCACTTGGGAAACACCCCAAACTTAAGGAGGATTATCCCAATAGGACATCCTGATACCTTCTCCAAACCTGACTTGTTAAATTGCATAACATATTTGAGCATTTGTCTGGGTAAAGGGGGGTTTGATGCACATGTTTGGGTAATTTGATTATTAGATGTGATTGACATTGCTATGATCCAAGTGACTTATGAACCCCTAGAGGCCGTACTTTTTATTGCTACAGGACCTTTCCCAGTGGACATGTACATATGGGGGAATGATTAGATCAGACCTCCATGGGGTTGAAAGCCCGCAGATGGATGTTGTGATCCCAACCAGGGGCAGAGAGAAACCAGAGGCTTGCACTAGGAATAAAGAAGGACGTTTCCCCTGAGACACTCTGGCAGAACTAGACCTAGGGGGGTCTTGCCTTTCCACCTGGATGTTGACCCTTGAGAGCCCATGAAGTCATCATTTTGACCCTAGATGTCATTCAGTTGGGGTTTGCATTTATGAGGGCAGTTGTGTGCTAGTTGGCACGTGTGGCAACATTCAGGGCCTTTGGAGGCCAAACGTTTTGCATTTGAGGCCTAACGTTCCACCCTAGGGGCCTAACGACACCCTAGAACGACATGACGTCACCCTTGGAGATGATATTAGGGTTTAATTAATTTCATTTGTGTAAAAAATGGATTTTTGATGTAATTTTGCCATGTCGACCTTTTTATGACCTAATTTTAATTAAAGGTCATTGAAACTGTATAAATAGAGAGAAAAGACTCTCATTTTTTCATCATCACTAATCACACAAGTAGTGTGGTCTGAAATTTGCGCCCTTTTTGAGGGTTATTGGTTGAAATTCTAGGCACACTTTATCTTGGAGGCTAAATTTTGCAACTTGGATCATTTCTTGGTGAAGTTACTTGGCATTATAGGGTTTTATGGCTTGATTATTCTTGGTGAAGTAAGTAAATTTGCAATTCTTCATTTTATTTGAATGTTTTATGGTAAATTTACTTATTCATGTTAAAGATTATGAAATTGCTTGCTTGACAAACCCTAGAAGTAAAGGACTTAACTTGCTACTCCTTTACTCTTCATTTGCTAGACTTTGCTAAGGAGACCTTGACCTAGGTGAACCTCTAGAGCCCTAAAATATTAGCACTTTAGTGGTTATTACCTAGTCAATTGTTGCTTCTAATATATTGTAATAGTCTAAGGGAGGAAGGTTTTCTAGAGCCTAAAATTGTTTACACTCTAGCAAATTCATCTTTAAGGTTTGGATGTTTGAGGCCTTGAAGAGCCAACACCTCTTCCATCCATCTCTTCTCCTTAGGCAACTACAATCATTGTGTCATTTCTTCCAAGAGAAAGCCGTCACTTATAGACTCCATTGTCCCATAAGGAACTAGTCTACTTACTATAGTGATTGATTGATCAAAACACTCTAAAACTATCTTCCTTGAAACATTTACTAACTCCTACTAATCTTAGACTAGACTAATCCATTGACTAACTTGTTGTTGTTGCAAAATATTGCTACAACATCTAACAACAACAAATTTATCTTAAAAAGTGACATTAAAAGATGATTAGACATTGCCAATTTTGCTTCTGACAAGTTGTTATCATTCTGTCAACTTAGAGCTATATCTTCTTGTCCTTTTCAAGCATTTTTAAGGCATAATTATTGTGGTTGTTACAAAACATTCATTGTTGTTGTAAATAATTACATTGTTGCAGTTTTATATCAGCTTACTTATTTTTTAAAGGTTCATGGTCTTATGAAGCACTAACATCTTTTGGTACGTGGAAGTTGCCACTTTTTTCTATTTGTTGTCTTGTTCTAGGCAGGTACACCTTATTTACCTTTTTGCTTCATCTCTATAAGACACAAAGAATCTTTAACTTGAGTGACCTGTGAGAGGGAGGGACTTTCTTGTACCTTTTACCTTAGCCTTCTCAAACCCTTAGGTCACTAGGGACGTCTCCCCAGGGGTACTGTCACATACTCCTAAATAGAAAGGGGTTTCTTATTAAGGTGACAGTGATAGGTCACTCCCTGTTACACCAATCTTGCATCCACTTGCCTTGGGCTTTGGAAAAGTACAGATTGTGTGATAACATTTTGGCGTCATTGTCGAGGAACACTGAGTCAATATTCCTCAAACAACACTTTTTTCGGTAAGCCTTTCCCTCAAATCCTTTATCTTACAAAGCTTACCCGATGACTCCACTAAGGGTGATCCCCTCATTCCTTTGATAATTTCAAGAAAAATTTTGGTGACTCCAATGATGACGACCCGTAGCAGACGTCAGTATACACCTTATTATCCTCTAATTCATGTTGTCCCCATGGCCCCTCCTAAATGGGCCCACGAAGAGCTTTTTGACCTTCTAGACTTGGCAAGTATCCAAGGAGGATTACATGATCTCCTGAAAGATGCAGATTCTTGGATACCATCATTTGCAGGAGAAATTGGGGCCATTGGCAACACACATTTGACTAAGTTATGTGAGAACTACGAGTTCCATTTGTCAGGGAGTGAACATCCTGACACTTTTATGAGACTTTTTTTTTTCTTCACTCACTAGGGATGCTAGAAAATGGAGCACAACACTCCCTAGCAAAAGTATCAAAAATTGTGAAAATTTAGAACGAGTTTTCCTAAAAAGATGGGGTGTGGTTGAAAGTATGGCTTCCCTTTACGCCCGATACCTCGAAATTCGAAAACACGATAACGAAGATGTTAGAGAGTTCAATGATAGGTTCAACTCCTTGCTCAGTCGAATTGAGCCAAACTTTCAACCAGAGAAATCTGTCCTTAATCATTATTTAAATTCCTTCGAAGGAGAATTTGAGTTTATCCTCAGGAACCATTTCCCTACAAACCTCAAGGAAGCACAAGATGTTGCTTGTCGGGTTGAAGAAAATCTTAGGTTGAACAATTCCATTTCTCAGGTCAATCTTTTGAACAACCAAGATGAGATATTAGGTTTCAATGAGGAAAGCATGGAAGAACATGACCTTCCATAGGTTCTAGAGGTAAAAAACCACATTGAACTAAATAATTTCCCTAGAAAATGGGGTACAAGTTTTTCAAACATGGAAGATGCCTCCTTATTTTCACAAAAACATGAGCCCCTTGACGATTTGAATCCTCCCCAAGATACCTTTGAAGATATTGAGGTTGAAGATATTGGATACTTACCTTCACAAATCACTAGGGGAGATGACTTTGAAGAAGAATCTCCCATTATCTTTCATGTTGGAAGCATGGTAACAAAATATGGTGAACCCACACCTTTTTATGTTACCCTCTAGACCAACGATTTCCTCCTCCATAATTGTGTTTTTGACCGAGTTGCTCCTAGAAACATTATGACTGAAAGGGTTATGCACCAACTAGGTCCCAATATATCACAACCAAATACACAAGATGGATTTACACAAGGTATTATCAAAGACCTGGGTGTTGCCTTCCATGCTTTCCATGATGTCCCTTTCAATATCGATGTAATAGTGATAGACACATTAAGAATTGGGGAATTTTACTCTGCAAAGATTTGGTAGAAAAACTAGCCTGGAGTTTCCAAGACCAAGGATCCAAATCTATTATACCCCATCCTGAAGGAGGAGTTTTTACCCTTCACAAAGAACCCATCACAGGATGCCTCATTGAGGCTTCCAAAGAACCCAATGATCAACTCCTCTGTGTGAATAATGAGGTAGAAAGTTGGTTCATCCAAGGAGGAAACTTTGGGGATGAGCTTGGAAAAACACCAGAAGGAATATGGACCTTAGAATTTGATGGTGCTCATTCCAGTTCTGGGTCAGGGGCATGCATTGTCCTAACTGCCCCTTCTGAGGAAACTTTCTACTACTCCTATAGACTTGAATATCATTGCATGAACAACCTTGTTGAATACAAGGCTTGGATTATAGTTCTTAACCTGGCTATTGACAGGGTATAACACACTTGAGGGTTATAGGAGATTCAGACCCAATAGTATCACAAGTTTTGTTGAACTTTGCCACAAAGAATGAGAGACTAAAAAAGTACCGAGACTTTGTAAGGTCTATTACAAAAGCCTTTGAAGTAGTATCGATCGAAGCAGTCCACAGAAAGGAAAATTATGTAGCAAATGCTTTGGCTGTCTCAGAATCTACTTTGCAGCCTTGTGAGGGTCCCCTCCAAAAATTGCGCAAAATGGAGGTCATGTTTAGACTTTTGATCCCTGATAACTCAGAACATTGGCAAGTCTTTGAAGATGATAATCAAATCCTTAGATTTATGGAAAATAGTAGAGAATTCACCAACTCATAAGTAAACTTTATGGCCAATTCCATGGACCTTGACGTAGTAAACTTGCAAAATAACACTCTGCCAAAAGGGTGCATTCATTTATAACAACTCTTTTATAAACACGATGTTTACAAAGGAAAAAATCACAAACAACAAACAAATAAAGTCTTAGAATTCAACATTGTCACCGAGATAGATCCAAGGATGGTAAAAATAGGGGAAGGTACCACAGAAAAAGAGAGAAACGAGATACTTGACCTCATTAGACAATTTAAGGATACTTTTGCTTGGACTTATGATGACTTAAGGGCTTATAGGGGTGATGTCATCCAACATGCTATACCTCTGACAGAGGGAGCCAAACCTTTCTGACAAAAACTAAGGCATATTAACCCTAAGTTGGTGAACCAAATACAAAAGGAACTTCAAAAGATGGTAGATGTTGGTATCATATCCCCCATTAGATATTCTTCATGGACGTCTAATTTGGTAGTTGTCTAAAAGAAGAGTGGTGACATTCTCCTATGTGTTGATTTCTGAAATCTTAACCAGCTATGTTTGAAAGACAATTACCCTCTCCCAAATATGGAACACTTACTACAAAGTTACCGGGGCAAGCATGATGTCCATGTTGGATGGATTTTATGGATACAATCAAGTGTTACTCAAAAGAGAAGATCAACTCAAAAAAACATTTACCACACCATGGGGAGCGTTCATGTATTTAAGAATGCCATTTGGCCTTATGAATGCAGGTTCAACCTTTCAAAGAGAAATGGACTTTACTTTTAGGGATCTTATTCAAAAAATTATAGAAATTTACCAAGATGATCTGACAGTTGTGTCAAAAGAGAGAAAAGACCACGTCTCACGCCTCATAATTGTTTTTGAAAGGTGTAGGAAATATGGTATTTCCTTGAACCCTAAAAAGTCTATTTTCGGGGTAGATAAGGGAAAACTCTTGGGACACATAGTTTCAGAGGGCGGAATTTCTGTAGACCCAAAGAGAATCCAATCTATCAAAGATGTACGCCCCCTGTTAACAAAAAATCCTTGTAATCATTCTTTGGGAAAATAAACTTTATTCAAAGATTTGTCCCAAATTTTGCCGAAAGAATAAAACCCATGAGTGCCTTACTTAAAAAGTACATAACATTTAGGTGGGATGACAAAGCCCTTCAATCTTTTGAAGATATTAAAAATGCCATCTCCCAAGCCCTAGTTCTGATTAGTTCTGATTATTTACAAGATTTCATGATATTCTCTTTCGCTTCTCAAGACACTATTGCAGGTGTCTTATTGCAAAAACATGTTGATGACCATGAAGTAAATCCTATTGCATTTGTTGGTTGTGGAGCCTGATTATCTTTTTGATTCAGAGGTCTTTTACTTTTAGTTGTGTTTATACCCCATGAAGTATTTACACCCCAGAAGTATGTACACTCTTCCATGCGGGGGAGTGCAGAGGGGGGGTACCCCCTCTGCGGGGTCCGGGGGGGCTATCCCCCCTGGATAGGGGGTATGGGGGCAAGCGGGCCCCCATCAGGGGTTCGGGGGGAATCCCCCAAAGGAAAAATTGCCTTGTAAATGTATATTGTAATTTCATTGTAAATCTGGACTGTTCATTATAAGGTCGTAGATCTAACGATAGAGATTATGTTAGGGCGTTTTGCCCTAGAAGGCAACCCTCTTTTATGAGGGAAATGTATTGCGGCTATGGTTGATGGCGAATATTGTATTCTGAGATAGGAGACTGTGAGAGAAAGAAGAGGAAGTTATAGCAGGTTTGTTGTAGGTTGTATCCCTTCATATGTTGGATAATAATAAAGGAAGGACCTGACAATTTCTATGGTGGACGTAGCCCACACTGGGTGAACCATGTAAATCTGTGTCTCTATTGTATTGTGTATCTTTTGTGTTTTGTTTTCGCATTTGTTTTATTTTATTGCTCCACAATGTTGTTTTTCTAACAACTGGTATCAAAGCGAAAGGTAACTCGCAGGAAAAGATGGTTCTTGGTTCGAGTGGGAGCAATGTTGGAAAATGGAAAGTTTAGGGTCGAGAAATTTAACGGCCAAAACTACTAGTTATGGAAGATGCAAATGGAAGACTATTTACATCAGAAGGATCTATTCGTACCTTTGCACGGAATAGCAAAGAAGTCGGGGGCTACAAAGGACGAAGAATGGGAGATTCTTGACAAAAAGGCTCTAGGAACGATACGGTTGAGCCTGGCAACGTCGGTGGCTTTCAATATTTCCAAAGAAAATACAACAAAGGGTTTGATGGACGCATTGGCCAAATTGTATGAAAAACCCTTGGCGTCCAATAAGGTATTTCTAATGAAGAGATTATTTAATATGAAGATGTCAGAAGGTGGGTCTATGGCAGATCATTTAAATGATTTTAATACGGTTACTAATCAACTAAGTTCTGTAAAAGTGGACTTTGATGATGAGGTCAAGGCTCTTCTAATCTTGTGTTCATTGCTAGAAAGATGGAACGGCTTGGTCATGGCTGTAAGTAACTTTTCTCTGGTTCAAATACTTTAAAATTTGATGATGTTGTTGGTGTTATCCTTAGTGAGGAAATGCGACGGAAAAGCACAGGTGAGACATCAAGAAATGCGTTGAACATGGAGAACAGGGGAAGACAAAAGGATAGAGGAAAGGGTTTCAGGAACCGTGGGAATTCTAGGAAGGGCAAATCCAAATCTATACTTGGAAAGATAGAGTGTTGGAATTGTGGGAAGAAAGGACATCTGAAGAAAGACTACAGAGCTCCAAAGAAACAAAGAGATGGACAACAGGAGAGAAATCAGGAAGCAAATGTAACAGGTGATGTGTTACAAGATGCTTTGA
>ML803126.1:0-16209 GCA_009831015.1 Picea engelmannii
GTGACATGTTAGAGGTTGATGATCAGGTAAAGGTTGATGTGACAATGATAGGTTGATTATCAGAGGAAGTGACAATATCAGTAGTAGTGATAGTTTGGTCTACACTTATATTTCGAGGTGGCATGATGGGGAAATGAAAGGGGGCTATAGCCTGCTTTCAGTTGGTGTTGGAGAACATGGGGAGTTGGAGCCTGAGAATCAGGGGGGTTGTATCCTCTTTCTAGTTGGAGGCAAAGAATTCAAGGATTTTTATCTTCCTTCAGGTTGGAGCCTGTAAATAGGGGGTTGGATCCTCCTTACAATTGCAGTTGGAGAATTCAGAAGTTGGTGCTTCCAATGAATGTATTCTTGACAATATATACGAAATCATTATGTGGTTTTATCCCATTTGGGTATCCACATAAATTATGATGTACTGTGTATTTGATGTGATGTTGCTTATGATTATATTCTCATGATATATTGAATGCAATCATAGATGATACATTGATAACATACTAATGATAAAGTTGAAGTGTATATATTGTGGTTAAAAGTGGTAAAAGTGTTCATACTGATTGACCCCCTCCCCCCTCTTAGTATTCCAACAATTGGTATCAGAGTAGGTTCCTTCAAGAAAACAATCTAACCACTGGAAGGTAGATCACGGAGAGAAAAAATTCATATAAGAATGGAATACCACAATTTAATGGTCACAATGGTGAAACCTATGAGATGTAGGGTATCATGATGAAAATGTTTTTACAGGAACATGTATATGATGTTTGGCACTCAGTTGTTATAGGATACACCATTTCAAAGAAACCTCTGAAGACTATAACCAAGAAAGAATTGAAAAGAAATAAAAAAATAGAAATGGATTTCATCTTGGAAGGATTACCTAATTCAGTAAAAGACAAAGTGGGAAAATGTTTATCCGCCAAAGAAATTTGGGAAAATCTACAAAGTATCTATTCAAATAAATATCATCCTATCATAGAGCCAGAGTATACTGATCAGAACAAAGAATATGTTAAATTTGAAAGAGAAGAAAGATGCTCATCATGTCAGACAGATTCAAAAGAAGAATATTGTGAAGAAGGCATAGTAGATCTTGAAGAAGAATTAATCAGTTTTTTAGATGAACGGACATAAGAAAGGAAGAAAAATAAGTGTCTTGAGGAAAAATTAGTTAAGAAGGATTCTCAAGAAATTTATGAAGAAGTCCAGCAGGTCATTGTGAATCTAAAAACTTCGCTGGAAGAATGTAGAAGGATTGAAGAAACATACAAGAGTCAGTTGGAAGAAAAGTAGTAATTGGAATCCAAAATTATAACACATAGAAAGGAATTAGAGAAGAGAGAAAAGAGTCTGACAAGACATCTCAAAGAAATATACGAGGACTTAAATAATCTTGAAGCTAATTTAGGTCAAGAAGAAAGACGACTTGAAGAAGAAATCATCACCTTGAAGACGCAACTTGAAGAATCAAAGAGAGCTAAAGAAGTCATGAAGATCCAAATGATGAAGAAAGAAGAAGAGGTTGAAAATATTGAAGAACAAGTTTTCACGTTAAGAGTTAAAATTGTTAAGCTCAACAAGAACGATGAATAAAGAGAAACATACACATCATTAGTAAACAAGGTTGAAGGTTACAAGTTACCAAGGAAGAATGAAGAGAAGGAAATAAGTTACACATAAGTCATCAAAGATCCCATCAAGAAAGAAGAGCGCTCAAAGGAGAAGATTCCAGAAATAACAAACACTTAAGAAGAAGATTACCGAAGAGACGGATATCAAAGAAGACCCTCCACTTTCATTTATCAAAGAAGCTTCAATCATTGTGAAGGAAACAACAAAATAAAAGATTGTGATCAACCAAGGCATTAATTCAAAACGACTACATAAAAAAGAATACCCTTCACTCCGAGGTATGAAAGTTTCTTTTATGTTTATTTTTTTAATTGTACTAACTTTGGACATAAAGCTATAGATTGCTGAGCATATGGAAGAAGTTTTCAAGCAAGAGATGCTTATGTGGCCTCACACAACATTGAGTGTTACAAATTCCACAACTATTGAAACATAGATCGTGATTGTAGAGCATGATAAATCCATCCATAAAGTAAAACACTGATATCGGATACAAGAAGGCTTGGAGAAGAAAAGAAAGACAAGAAGAGAAAGTAAATGAAGAGCAGGTTCCAGGATTTGCATTAGTACGTGTTAGCTCCCAAAATGAACCAGTCACTATGCTTGCATTTTGTGGTTGATAGAAAGGTTATTGATAGTTTTCTCCAATTTTGTTTGGAGTTCTTCTAGTAGCAAAACTTAGGTTTTAATTTATGTCTTAGAAATAAGACGATCCATAAAGGTCTTCTCTTTAAAAATTTCATGAAAAAATTTCAACAGCTAACGCGTGTTTTAAGGATAATGATTAGCTGGTGAAAGCGGTGATTTTCAACAGCTAAGGAGCATTTCTCACGGGCCGTTAGCTGGTGAAAGCGGCAATTTTCAACAGCCAAGGAGCACTTACCACGGGCCGTTAGCTGGTGAAAGCGGGGATCACGTGTGTTTTCTCCACGTTTTAAAAAATCAAAGGATGACATGCTCAACACACATCATGTAATCATTATGATGCGTTCATGAAACTGGATAATGATGGGGATTCGGGTTTGCACGTCTAAATCGGATTGCAAAGTAGATCTTGTTAAAAAATGCATGCTGCACGATCATGGCATTGGAAATGGCGAATTAAAATCCATCATTACAGGTGAAGGAGCGGTACTTCTTGGCTGGTGACATCAAATCGACGCATCATTTCCCCAACACGCATCATCCACAAGCATATGATAAGTTTTCAATTTTAAAAGACAACGCCGAATGTTTTCACTAGCGCAAAACCTCGTCTCAAACAACAGATTGCATTGTTTTGTGTGCAAAATTGGTTCAGGATCGAATTACAGATGGTAAGGAGACGTAGTGGTTCTCTGTTAAGAAAATAATTGGGCAGTCTGTCCTTTCGACAGGTGCATCCAGAGGTGCAAAAACACTTCTCGGATGCAGGCTGCATGGGATATGTCGAGAAGCTGCAGAACGACTGTCACCAATCAACAACAAAGGCATTTGCTAAGACTTATGATGGAAATAAAGCCTGTGTTGTGTCTTTAGAAATCATCGTGGATGAAGTTGCCATCGCTGCAACGACCAGTTTACCTAGATCAGGCCAGAGTTTTTTCAAAACAACAGCAACCAAAAACCTAATTTTCAGAGCATATCTAAAGGAAAAATTCAGAAATAGTGCATGGAAGAAGAACATGCCAGTTTCCCATTTAGAAGATGAGTGGCAGGATTTTTTTAAGGGAATCCAACTCTACATAACTTCAGAAGGCAGGTACGACAAATTGATGTTATATCATTTCAAGCTCCTAGACCATTTTACAGGGAAAACTCTCTTAAATTTGCCTTTCTTCTTGCACAAGAGTTTAACTAAAGTCTTTAAAAATATTAGAGCTGAACCTCTAAGTATGAAGAACACTCTCTGCCACTTTGGCCTTATTAAATTGATAATCCTGGAGGAGCTAAGACAAAAAGGAAGGACTTGGAAACATTTTCTTTTTTGGGAGGGGTTTGAAACTCAAACTCAGCCCATGAATGAACAGAAGAGAGCTGGAAAAAGGCAATTGACTCCTCAAAGCAGCTCGAGGAAGAGGAGAACCCTTCCAAGACCCCCAGAAGATAGGATCTCTGGTGTAAGATCTCACAGGTCAAAGAAAAAATTGGATTTTGAAACTACTATAGAGCAGCCTACAGAAAAGAAAACAAACATCTTAAATCTGCCATACACAGACTCAGAGCTAGAGCAAGAATATGAGAGCCCTGCCATTAAAAGCCTTGAACACTCCATTGAATTTGCACAGGATTGTGAGACTTTCACTCACACCGATGAAGGGGAAACATCAAAGAGAACTAAGTCGAAGAAAACACAGAAAATCAAGCAACTTAAAGAAGTGATCACTCAGTAGGAGGTCTTAGAGAGAGTAATAAAGGAAAGATACAAGACTCTGTTTGATAATTTCACAGAAATAAATGTTGCATTTGAAAAGATGGCTTGTGAAAGTGTCAAGGACAAGAAGAGGAAAAAGAAAATCACCAAAGACTATAACAGTCTATGGTGGTTAGCAAAACGCCTTAAGAGGAAGATTAGAAAATTGAAGCAAAAGCAAAAGTCACACCCAGATCTGCAAGTACTAGCTCAGGTTGCTGTAAATATGCAAGGGGATAAAGTAGAGACACATTGAGTTTTTTATAGAACCACAGTTTTGGAGGTGAAAGTTCATTTTGGGCCAAGGCAGAGCTTTCACCAGCGCATAGGGCAATTTTACAACCAGTTAGCTGGTGAAAGGCAACACTTTCACCAGCTAACCAACGAATCATAAGACAAGTTAGTTGGTGAAAGCACAAAAAGCGTTTTTGAAAGCTAAGGATGGAGTAGGGCGATTTTCAAAGGATTTAAAGAGGTTCCAGAGAATTGAAGGATTAACAACTCGGTCAAAGAAATACTCAACATCAGATATTCGTGGGATTTTTGAAAAACCACATGCTAAATTGATCTCCTAAAGTGTTGACTATGAGTAACTGAAGAAATCCAGCTGCCAAGACAGGTGCCTTTTCCATGTTTCATGACACAAAAGATTCCAGAAGATGAAGAATACAGATGTCAAATTTTGAGATGGAGGACAATTCTAATGCTAGTCTAGCCATTAAGTATTTGTTATCAATTTGCTTAGTTAATTTGATTTGCTATTTTTAGATACAGATCCAAGTTTTCAGGATCTTTAAAACTGATTCTAAAAGGCTATACATGCCTATCTTTTCTAAGAGACAAGGGTTCAAACTGGGAATATATTTTGTGCTGCTGTATAGACTCTTATTTACAGAATAAAATTACAGTCTCCTTTCGTTTTCAATATCAGAAATATCCATGTTTCCCTTTCTGTACTTTGTTTCATTTTATTTTATCTTATGAAGACTGTTATCTCTTTATTGAGCTCATAGACTTGAGATAAAGGATTTCTTTCTATCTTGCATTAAGCCCTACATTTAGTTGTACCTGGAAATCAAGATTAGTGTTCTTCATCCTCTCCTTTCAAATTACTTGATCTGATTATTGTTTCCTGAAAGCACTGTTTCTTTATATGTATGATGAGCTATTTATTACATTGATCATTAAAGACCCCATTGTTCCAAGCATACCTACACATTATTTTTAAGTTACCAAGCATCCTTAGTCTACAACCCTAAGGAGTTTCTTGGAGTGATAACAGTACGAGAAAGAGAATAAAAGCATATGAATAAAGAACATGTCAAAGAGATTGTAGGATTTACAGTTGTGTAGGATCATGATGAATCCACAGGCAAAGAGGAATATGTTAGAGTCTAGGAAAAGCATGAAGATAAAAATGAAGTCAGAATTCAGAAAGAGAAAGAAGTCAAAATGCAAGTCAAAATTTAGGATGATGATGAATCCACATATGAAGAGGAATATTATTATGCATCAGAGTGGGTATTTTTCTAAGCCATTTGGGTTGGAGACTCCCAATAAATATGAATATTGAAGAGGGGGAGTCTATGCAGTAGCCACTATAGATCCAAAGACCATCCTTCAAGTAGTTTTTGTTTACAAAGATAGATTCATAGCAATAAGATAACATAAGTACATAATGATAGATTAATCGATTGAGAAGCAACGTTCCCATGCAAATATCAGAGAAATTTCATTGACACACTTTCCAGGTAGGGATATATTCATTACAGGTTCAAGAACGTATTACATATCAATGGACATATTTGATTCAATCTGAAATATAGGAATATGTGATGATCAATTGCAACAAAGAAGCCTTCATAATAGTATAGTGACAGATGGGCCAATATAGTGGACAGTTGAGTAGAAAATTTATGGACAATTTGTGACATACAAAAAGATATGGATTTATGAGATCAATGGTAGGTCTAAAAATATATATTTACAATTATAATCAGTGGAATCAGTTGGTCTCAAGAAGACAAGAAATGAAAGGAATAAATGAACAAGGAAATAGAAACCTTCAATAGAAGCTATATCGTCAACGGGATATTGTTGAATAGTATGGTCATTGATGTCTAAAGATTTGACTTCAATAAATTTTGAATGTTTTTTTATATATGCCATAGAATTACAAGAGGAAGTAACAATAGACAAGAAACACCGGAAGAAAGGAAAGGAAGAGTATACAGGAAGTCTCATATTGTTCTACATCTTGTAGAGAATTCAAGGGGATATGAATCATTAGAGAAAGAGATTAGGAAGGAAATATTAGAAGCATTCAGACAGGGGAAGATATATTGACATGGGGAGTTATCCTTTTTCCCATGATGTCAAAAGGAGAGAAAGAGAAAGATCAAAAGGGAAAGAGTCAATCACATTAATTCAGAGAAAGATTGTTCAGAGAAGGTATACCTTCAGGGGGAGTCACTCCTTGTTATTGATATCAAAGAGAAGAGAAACTTGGCAAAAAACAAGAGGAGAGAAACATGTGAAGAGAAATAAAAAAATCTTGAAGATAGGGGGATAAACCCCAAGGAGAGACACCATTTTCCATTGATGTCAAAGGGGGAGAGAAACATCAAGAGAAACATTGATGAGGAGTGATGGTCAGAGGGGGAAAATGAGTATTGGAGTATGTGTGTTACCATCAATGTTACTGTTGCCATCAATTTCAAAGGGGGAGATTGTTGGACAACTGGTTGTCATTGATGTCAACCCTTGGAGTGTTCAATATACCCCAGAGTTGTGATTGATATTGATGGTAAGTGTTGGTGCGTCAATATGTTCAATGCATATCTCACACTCATTTAAATGTCAATCTGGGATTCGTAATCGAAAGAGTTGTTACACCATATGTGCTGAGAACAAGTAACCTACCTAAGTCTGTTGCATATAGGAAATAATTAATAGCATAAAAATCTTATTTCTAAGATTTCTAAATACTCCAAAGTATTTTCTGAACCTAGAAGAGAAAAATGATAATGAAACTTAAACAAACAGTCAATCAAAGAGACGTTGTCCTAGAGAAACAAGTCTGTTCATTTCAGGCGCTTGAATTAAAAAGATGAACTTTAAGAAGCTTGTCTCCTATAGCAATTAAAATAATCAATTCCAACCATTCTCGAAACAAAAGCCAACTTCAACCTCAAGTAATTCAATCAAACCAGCACAAGGTAAGTTCAATATAACTGAAAGACTTTATTACAACACATGAAGATGAAATATAAAGTCTCTTGGTCCCTTGCGATACTAGGTCCACTACAATCATAAACTCAAAATATCAGTCCCACACTTCAAATTATGAAATAGCTACCTTCAACATCTGAGAATGAAATGTCTATTCGATCTAAAATTTCTTTTTCACACCAATCCAAAATGATTAATTCAATGCTCAATCCTGAAAATGAAATAAAGACCAATCACACACACACTGCTGTAAACTATCCACACAAACACATAACGTATACAAGGAGGTTTACCTTAGTTGGGGTGGTGGGCCCTTGCCAAACCAACAAGGAACCTCATAAGGGAGTAACAGACTAAAACTTTTCACTCACATCCAATATTTTCTGTATTAAATATTTTCTGTATTAATTCAACTGGTAAATTGGATCAACAGTCTTTTACTTCATACATGACAATGATAAGTGTTGTCTGGTTCTTACCATATATTTCTTACATTCACTATTATATATATTTTTTATCATCTATACAACATTCCTTATATAAGGTAAGCTGATACTATCAATATCTATGGATAAACATTAAACAGTTTGAGAAATTTCACATTTAATATTTACATCGAATTTTTAGGAATCGACTCCTTCCTCATGACATGAAGTGCATGGATGATGGAGTCTCTTGCAACTAGAAAACTGACTCGGGCGCTTCTATCCAACTGTCTTCTTGAAATATTCACCATTATTCAGGTCCAACTGACGCATTATGGAAACAGAGGTTCTGGTACCAGATTGCACACAGTCGCGAGTCTAGTACTGGTATAGAATAGAGCAGGTAGTACCGAAATAGCACAGGTCTTGGTACCAGAATGGAGTTGGCACCGGATTAAAACTGTCGAGGGTACCATAATGGATTTGTTACCGGATTACATGGTGTTTGGTAGTGTCAGATAGACTACTCATAAATCAAATCATTAGGAATATACAAAATAAAACACTTTCAATCGAATTAATTTAAGAAAGTTAAAGAAACATGCTTTAAATCACCAATTACCTCTTGTAGACATGACATAACTATTAGGCATGTGTTTTGGGAGGGATTAGTCCAGTATGGATTTATAACAGAGGCAAAAAGGCTTATATATAGCGTAATATAGGGCATTATCTTATGTCAAAATAGAGACTCAACATTTCCCCCATGCTGAAGATGTTGCATGTCCTCATGCAATGTTATCAAAAAATGATACCCAAAAACTTTTTGCATAATTAGACCCTCCTCTGTCATTCCTCAGATTGCAAGATGTTAACACTAGAAGCTTCACTCTTCAATTCCTTCTTGATCACCCTAGTGTAATGGATCAATTGCAAGACCTTGTTAAGTTTGGTAGAGACCTCTGCATGCTTCTCTTTCAATTCCACATTCTCTGCCTTGATATGCTTGTCTAGTATTTTGTATTCTTCAACTTCTTGCTTCAATCTCTGAATTTCTATTAATAATGTTTGTTCATTTAGGGACTTTTCTGGGCTTGGTGTGAGTACTTTCTTGGCCACCATCTCTCAAGCCTCTTTTTCTTTCCTCAGAATCCTCAGAGCCTTCATTATCATATTTCGTCTGCTCAGGGACTTACCTGGACTTGGTGTGAGTGCCTCCTGAGTTACCACCTCTCGAGCTTCTTTTCCTTTCCTCAAATCCATCAAAGTCTCTGTTACCAACGCTTCCATCTCACTTATTGTTACCATTCCTTCTGTTTCAGTTGTGGCAACTCCCCAGCGACTCTCGTTTTCTGGAGAAATCAGAATGTCCATAGATTCTCTTTGAGGAGAAGGTATGTTTGGAGTTGTTTCCTATTTGGCCATACTTCTGTTGGTCCTATGTATGGGTGGCGAGGCTTTATTAGACTTGCTGACAGGGGTAGGAGTTTCTTCAAACAATTTACCTTTCTTAGATTTACTAATAGGGGTAAGCCTGGACACCTGTTCCTCCTCTGTTGATTTGAATTTTATCTTGCAGGCTTGAATTGTAAATTCTGGGGTTTCCTTCTGTTGGCAATCCCGTATTCCTATCCTAGAAGTTTGAGGTGTGGGATCTGAAGGTTGTGCCTCCTTTCCTTCTAGTTTATTTCTATTTTTATTTGTCACCTTAGCGGTCTCCTTCAGTTCACCAACTGAGTTTTGGGAAGGCCGAGTAACTTCATAAATACTTTTCAATTCTTTAGAGGATTTCAGAGGGGGTTTTATAGTTGGCTCTAGTAAAATATCTTGTTGATCCGTCTCCTCCTTCTTTTGTTTCTTATTCTGTGATCGTTTTTATTTAGGGCACAAGACCGAGCTAGACGCTTTAGCTGGTGTAGACTTTTTCTTACTTTGTAAATGGAAGTCAGGGGTATTCTCTATTTCACTGGATGGTTCTTATGACATTTCCACAATTGTTTCAGGAACACTATCCGATTGACTACCTGGTTCTGAGCCCTCTTTTCATCTTTTACCCCTTTGAACTGAAGTAGGACTTACTCTCTGGAATTGAGTGACTGTCTTCTTTCTTGATATAACAGGTTCCCCTACAATAGACTTTTCTATCACTGATTTCTCAATGGGCGGAGATGAGTTGGGCATAGCAGTGTCTTCTTTACCTCCTAATGTCATTTTTTTGTCTTTCTTTACTTTTTTGCTTGAGCCTTCACTGTGTGTCCCTGCCTCATGTGTCTCGACCGACTTGGATTTTTCTTGAGAGAAACTTTGTTGGAGTAACTGCTTCCAACTACCCCCTTGTGTTTTTAAAGCATGAACAACCAGAAGTTTAATTAAACCATGATGATGAAGGCTAGTCTCAGGTTTCTTGGAAACTAACCTCACTGCTCTTGCCATGTTCTTTAAACTCATCCATAAAAAGTGGGGAAAATTAATCTGTGGTCCTCCCTCGAAATGTGAAAAAAGATTTAAATGATAAATGAAGGTCATCGTTAGACTTATAAGCATCGTCCAATATTCTTCTTTGATGTAGCTTCGAGGGACGCCCTTGGTCCAATCGGGGTTGTGATGTTCTAGCTTGAGGATTTGTTGACAGAGATTTTTTTCAACGATCACTCTCTTGAAGTATTTTTCTCCAGCCATCGGGAGACCCGTAGCTTCTGCTATAGTGGCCTCTGTAATTATTAACTTCATATCCCCAAGCTGCACATTTTTTCCATCATATGTCTGCGCAAAGACGAGAGAAATTCCCTCATGATGACCTTTAAATTTCTCCAAGAATAGCACCCACCTTGCATGTTCATATTTGTCCTTACAAGCCTGATATTCTGTTGTTTCTCTGTATATTTGAAATATGGGCTCATGCCTGTTGACCCCCATGATAGCTTAAACAATTCTCTTGGGTGGATAAAGCATAGACAGAGGGTGAGGATTGAGTACTGGATGATAGAGTATCAGTTGGGAGAAACATACAAGGGATATGAAGGCATAGGGTGTCTGTAGACGGTGTGACAACAATGGTAAATAACGCTCATCTGGATGACAGAGCCTTGAAGAAGAGAGTTTATGAATGGAAGTGTATATTAGAATGGTTACGTTGATACCCATGATGATATGGCGAGGTAGGTCGGATCTACTAACAGTTTCCAGATTCGTGGGAATCTTGGTGTCGGACGATATTCACAGAAGGATGTGGTCGTTATGATTAGGACTCGTGTATATGAAATCGGCTGGGATCATTACTCGATATGCTGTGATTTGTGGTTCGTGTCGTCTCATATAGTACGACAACAAATCATGGGGTTTATTTACCAGATAGACAGAGGGAGTATGAGTTTGATCCGATAAAAGACATCATGCTTTGCACTCTTGATATTTCATAGGACACTTCCTCCTCACGGAGATGAGGTCTAAGATTTCTACAGAGATTCATGACAAAACAGGGGTATGTCATGACCCAAGAGCAATTAGATGTTCTAAATGCATATTTTGTCTAATTCCTTTAAATAATACAAAAAAAGTGTCGAATATGTATGTCCTAGCACTAATAATTGGACAGCGACTTGGAAACATGATGAAAGTTACCCGTCATATTCTTACCAGTACCAGATCACCTGTGTGTAGAATTTGTAATTGGTATGGGATCACCTGAGTATTGGATTACCTAAGTGTCGGATCACCTGTGTGTAACATTGGTAATTAGTATCAGAATAGCGTAGGGTCCCTTCTTTTATACTGGATAGGATCCGGTACCGGATAGACACAACGAGATGATTTGGTACAGGGGTGGCCCTTCGTACATAGAGGTGATCATCAATGTGAGATAAGCACAAAAATGAACTTTTTCTGGAGCTTAAAAATCTTGACACTGATTTTGGTGACAATGATTTATAGGAATAGCTGGTGTTTTGTGGTCAAATTAGTCTGGAAAACCCTGTAGTTGCCAAAGTTTATAGAGGAATAATGCAGGAAAGATTTGTAACAAGGGGGTACTTTGTAATGGTCAGTGATTGGGATGACATAACTCCTTTTCTTCTGGAACCAAGGTGACCATGCTTTTGCTGGTATTTCCTCTTTTATTACAATATGATAATAATTATAACTACTAATTTTATATGGATTTTTATCGAGCCCGGGCCAGTTCCTGCTCACTGGTATTTTCAATTTTAAAGAGTCTGAAAAACTTAAAGAAGACTCTCTATACTGTCCCATGGATTTTTATTGAGCCCCAGCCAGTTCCTGCTCACTGGTATTTTCAATTTTAAAGAGTCTGAAAAACTTAAAGAAAACTCTCTCTGGTAGTTGTCCTCCTTATTTTTTTATCTACATGGGAACACCACCAATTTTTCTTTTGCCTTTGTTAGTTAAAAATAAAGAAAAACTTCATCTCATGACACACCTATGTATAGAAAATGAATTTATACAATTTGAAATTACTATGGTAGGTCTGCAGGAGGGGAAACCCTCTTGCTTACCAGTTGCATTTTGGAAGTCTGAAGAACATTTTTGACAAAATCCACCTTTGATAGAGGCTTGTGATAAACCTTCAATCGATGTCCATTTACAACAAGGGAAGTCTGATTTTCATCAATAGTCTTTATACTTACTACACCATTGTCTTATACTGTATCAACCTCATAGGGCCCCATCCATCTGGTAGACAATTTGCCTTTAAAAGTTTTGAATCTGCTGTCATATAGGAGGGCCCAATCACCTAGTTGGAAGGACTTATTTTTAATGTGCTTGTCGTGCCATTTGGTCCTTTGCTCTTGTATCAGGGTGGTTCTTTGTAGAGAATCCTATCTTATCTCATCAAGCTCTTTCAATTGTAATAGCCTTTGTTTTTGAGCTTCATTAAGGTCCATTCCTAATTGCATGGCAGTTATGAAGGTCTTTACCTGGAACTCTATGGGCAGTAGTACCTGCTTCCCATACACCAACTCATAAGGTGTATGGTATGTTGTATTTCTCCAGGCTGTCCTATAGGCCCACAAGGCCTCAGGCAACCTATCAGCCCAGTCTTTGTGATGCAGCTGAACAGTCTTAGTGAAGATGGCTTCTATCACTTTGTTGGTTGATTCCACTTGGCCATTGGCTTGGGGGTGATAGGGCGAAGACTTTCTGTGTCTGATCTTGTATTGTTTGGTAAGAGCCTTGACCAAATTTTAGGTGAATTGTATCCCTTGGTCAGTGACTATTTCCCCAGGTACCCCGAAATGAGTGAAAATTTCCTCAAAGAAAAAGTCTACAACAGATTGTTCATTAGCTAAATACAGGGCCTTGGCTTCTACCCATTTTGTTACATAGTCTGTGCAAACTAATATGTATTTTTTTTGTGGGACATGGGATTGATAGGTCCTAAAAAATATAAGGCCCATTTTTCAAAGGGTTTGATTACTACTTGGGCTTGGAGTGGCATTTCATCGATTGATGTAGGTTTTCCCATTCTTTGGCAATCATCACAACTGGCCACATATTTCTTTGCATATTTAAAACTGGTCAGCCAATAATAGCCATATTGTAGGATTTTGTGAGTTGTCCTTTTGTCAGCAAAGTGGCCTCCACATGGGCCATCATGGCAGGCTCTGAGGATATCCTGCATTTCATCTTCCCAGACACATCTTATGATTACCAAATTAGGTCCTGTTCGGTATAGGGTATCCTCATGCCACATATAATTGGAACTTAGCTAAATGATTCTCTGGTTTTCTCTAGATGACATACCTTGAGGTAGGTTCCTGGTTACCAAATAGTTGGCTACGTATACATACCAAGGGGTGAAAGTAGAAATGGAAAATAAATTCTCATCAGGAAAATCATCATCTACTGGAGTACTGTCACCTATATGGATAAGCCTAGACAGGAAATCAACAACCAAGTTGTCACTTCCACGCCTATCTATGATAATGATATTAAATTCTTGTAGTAACAACAACCATCTAGTTACTCTATCATTTGTAACAGGTTTATTCATTAGAAATCTGATAGCTGAGTGGTCAGTGTGCACAAAAACTTCATATCCTGTTATATAGTGTCTAAACTTGTTGATGCCATGTACTACTGATAAAAAATCTTTCTCTATGACAGTATAGTTTTCTTCAACAGGTGAGAGGTTCTTACCAACGAAGTATATATCATAAGGAATCTACCCTTCTGTTTGTTCTAATACAGCTCCCAAAGCGGTATCTGAGGCATTTGTACAGATACGGAAAGGAAGAGACCATTTTGGACCTCTCAAAGCAGGAGCACTTGAAAGTTTTGTTTTTAAGATTTCAAAGGAGATTTGGCATTGCTCATCCCAACAGAATTCAACATCTTTCATTAGTAGTTTGAAAAGGGGGGCATCTAGGTTTGTAAAATTTTGAATAAACCTGCTATAGTAGCCAGCATGCCCTAAGAAACTTCTGATTTCCTTTTGTGAACTAGGGATCTTAATTTGGGAAATAATGTCGATTTTGGCAGGGTCCACTCTTATTCCGGTACTAGAGATGTTGTGACCTAGAACGATTCCTTCAGTAAGCAACATTCTTGATTTTTTGTGACTGAGTGAGAGGTTGGTCTCTTTACATCTAACCAATACCTTCTTCAAATTATCCAATGCCCGTTGGAAATCATCCCCATATACCGTGAAGTCATCCATGTAGACTTCCACACAATCATTGGCCAGATCAGAGAAAATAGCCAAGACAACCCTATGAAAGGTAGCAGGGGCATTACATAACCCAAAGGGGAGAACCTTATAGGCATAGGTTCCCCAAGGACAGGTGACTGTGGTCTTATCCTAGTCTTCTGGTGAAATTTGTATTTGGTTGTAACCACTAAACGCATCCAGAAAAGAAAAGTACCTCTTCCCAGATAAAGTATCCAAGACCTGATCTATGAAAGGTAAAGGGAAGTATTCCCTATAGGTGGCCTTGTTTAATTCTCAAAATTCCACACAAATCCTCCATTTCCCATTTTTCTTTGGTACAATAACTAATGGGGAGACCCATTTTCTATCTAATATAGGGTAAATGAAATTGGCTTGTAGGAGTTTTTGGAGTTCTTCCTTTACTATATCTTTCAAGGCTAGGTTCATTCTTCTCTGGGGCTATCGGATAGGTCTGATATGATCGTTAGTCTAAATATGATGCATACATGTTTCTGGGTGGATCCCTTTCATGTCAGAGTAATCTCATGCAAATGCATCGGATTTCCCTTGAATCATTTGTACCATCTTTTGTTGCTGATCTGTTTCTAGGCTGGCATTGATATACAAGGAATTCCCAGGACTGATTTCTATAGCTTGGAAAATATATTCCTTCCCTTCCTCTACTTGTGAAAGAGTGGCTATTGTAGAAGTGGAAGGGTGTCAAATTTCTTGAAATTCAGGGCTAAAGATGTGTGTGTAGTTAGGGAAAGATTGGGGATAGTCAATGCATGCCGAAGCAGCCAAGAATAGACTTAGGATTTGTTCTTCAGAGTGTTCTTGTACTCCTTTTACTTGTTCAAGTGTCAACAAGGGATAAGTACAGTCCTCCTCCCCATAAGGATTCTCCAACCAGAGAGGAACTTTAGTGGCTGGTTGGGCGGGGGGGAAAAGGATAAGTTTCTGACTTTGAGTGCCATTGGAAATTGTCATTTCTCCAGATCGAAAACTGTTGAATGCATCAGCAGTGGCCAACCAAGGTTGGCCGAGTACCACTGGGTGTCCTGGTTTGGGGGATTTGGAATGGATTACCAAGAAATCCACAGCGTATTCCCAAGAGGCCAATGTCATTGTTGTATTTTCTAAAATTCCTACTGGGGTGATGACTAATTTATCTGCAAGCTCTAGCAAAGTTTGTGGAGGTCTTAAGTGATCTAGTTGCAGGGTTTTCATAGTGTTTACTAACATCACATTTATTGCTTCCCCTAGATCAATCAATGTGTTAGGTAAGGAAACACTATTGATTTCTATGGTTACCACTGGGTTCCCTGGATCACTATACTTGGAAGGAATTTCTGTTATAAATTCGGATAACTTCCCTACCACCCGTATGATAGGAGATTCCTTCCTCTTTCTCCCTGTATTTCTAATGCAAAGGTCCCTTAAATTTTTATCATAGATAGGTATGTCTTTAATGGCCTGTAGTAGTGGGATATTTACACATATATTTTAGAGTTCAGTCTCTAGATTATGTTCTAGAGGTTCCTCAGTTTTCTTTACGAGTAACCTTTCTAGGTAAGGGGGATTCTTTTCATGGGGTGTTTGTTGATTAAGGTTGGTTGTCATTGATGTCAACACTTGAAGAAAGAACCATAGCACAAAGTTTTGGGTAATGGAACCAATAGTGTTTTATGTAAATATGACTCATTATTGTTTTTTCATGGTTGTTAATAAGTAAATATGGATGAACTCCAAAGTGGTCCCCTTATGGTGAAAGCCCTCACGGGAAGACGCTTTGTGGAGTAAGAGAACCCATGATTAATTATGGAATAATGAGATGAAGGAAAGTGAATTTGTCAGGGAAA
>ML803126.1:22251-46711 GCA_009831015.1 Picea engelmannii
CAAAACTAGGCATGTGAGACTAAAAACAAGTTTGATGAAAATGCTAGTCTTTTGTTTTTAAAAGTTAAGGAAGGTTTGCAAGAATGTGATCATATAAACCAGGTCTATTACAGAGCTACAAATCATATTTGGATGATGAAATTTATGAGGTTTTTTTTTTGAGGTTGGTGCATGGTTGATGCACTTGTTTAAGGTACAGGTTGATTACAAGTTGGTGCATGGTTGATGCACTTGTTTATGGTATAGGTTGATTAGAGGTTGAGGTACAGGTTGATGCATGGTTCAGACTTATTAGTACAGGTTTACAACAATATATCTCACAGTGATAGTGTGACAGTGGTTCCATCATTCTACTTCTACTTCAGGGTGGCAGGATGGGGTAAGGACAGGTGGTTGTAGCCACCTTCTGGTTGTAGCCGGAGGACATTGGGGGTTGTAGCCTCCTTCTGGTTGTAGCCAAAGATTTGGGGAGTTGGAGCTTCCCTCAGGTTGTAGCCTGAGAAACTAGGAGGTTGGAACCTCCTTCCAGTTGAAGCTGGAAAACAAAGGAAGTTGGTGCTTTCAATGAATGTAATTCTTTAGGACATATAAGAAAAAGCATTTCGTGGTTTTCTCCCGATTTGGGTTTCCATGTAAAACACTGGTGTACTGTGCATGTGTGTGATTATTTATTTATTACTGCTCATTATTGGATAATAATTCTACATTGATATAACATTTGAAGAAAAAGGATTATAATTACGTTATTACTGATTCACCTCCCCTCTCAGTAATCCAACAATGTTTCTGCTGCAAGGGAGTTGGGAGAAGGGATTTCTTGTGGTACTGGAGCATATATTTTTTCGTTCAATGGATCAATCATCTTTTCTTCTCTTTGAACTGTTTGGACATGTATTTGTTCTTCTTTGTTTGTGTGATTATGCACTTGTTCCTCTTAAAAGACCATAGTGGGATTTGTTTTCTTTACAATCCTTCTTGATCTTAATTCAATTCCATTAAACAGAGCTGGCATTATTACATATGTAGGAAAGGTTTGTACTTCAACGTTTTGTATAGGTTGTGTTGGTCTATTATTTGGGTTAGGGATAGGTTGTGCAGGAATAGGAGTAGGCCAAGGAGGGTTTTGGATGGGTGCAACTTGCATTGGTTGCTGCATATTTGGATTCATGGGTAGTTCAAGTGGTTGTTGTGGTTATGGGGGTGGAAGAAGAGCAGGAGGGTTAAATCCTAGGAGCAACTGTGAAATATTCGAAGGATATTGTGGATAGGTGGGAAAATTTGTTGGTTGAAAGGGGATATTTCGATATATAGGTCCTCTCCACCCCTGTTGCTAAGGTTGGGTTTGTGTTGACCACTGAGGATAAGACATGGGGGGTACCCATTGATGTTGGGGGTATTGTGTAATTGGGTCGACAAACATGCTGGGGTTTTTTTGTCTCCATGGTGTCCTAGGGGGGTAGGATGTCTCAGGTTCTCCTCATCCCTTAAACATGGCCTTGAGTCTTAGAAGAGAAGGGTATTCATTAGTAGGATGGTCCTCTGTGAAAATACCACAGATTTCAATAACATTGAGGGGGAATTCCTTTTCAGGGTGTTTCCTCCTACACTGATTACAGAAAATTTCTAACACAACATTTTCTTCCTCTTGTTTTCTTTTAATTTTCATGGTATCTAGTTGGGAACTTATGGTGTGTAGGATACATGTTTTAAAGTTTTCCATTAGATTTCCTAGTTCAATCCTTGTGACACCTCTGGATGTGGGTTTAATAATTCTGTTGGTAGTGTCCCTTATACTTTTCCTCGTTTTAGCTTGACTGCGAGAGTGTCTTTTACAATACTCTGCTATGTATGCAAATGGATTTTGGTATACATCCCCATAACTCATGAGTTTTAACACTTCAATGAAATCATCCCTCACGCCCTTTAGAAAGACAGTCCTAACTATAGTTGTATCTAAGGAAAATTGCTTAGTCTTTTGGTAATTATATAAGAACCTTTCTAGGTAGTCTTCTAATCTTCCTTCTTATGATTGCTGCATTTTGAATATATCATTCCTAGAATCCCTAGGTCTACAGTAATCTTGGTATTTCTGGAGGAAGATCTCCTTCATACCATCCCAAGACAAAATTGTGTGTTCCCCTAAGCTCATGAACCACCACAGTGACGAATCTTTTAGTGTGCCTGGGAAAAGTTTTAATTTTTGAGCATTATCTATGTAGTTATAGCTCCTACACAAGATGTCAAATTCAAATAAAAACAAGTTAGGGTCTTTTTTCAACATACCTCAGAAATGAGGAAGTGAAGATAATGGAATGTTCTTCATAGCAACGTCTTTAGACATATCTAGTATGGGGAATCCAAATGTCTTTGTTTCATTGGCTATGTTTCCCTCTTCTTCTGCCATGTTTCCAAGAAATCTGTAGGGAGGTGGTGAATTTTCTCCACTGAGTGATGGTTCCACCACTGGGTTACCTGGTATCTCTGGTTGTTCCAAGGTTTTGTGTGGCCTTCCAACAACAGATGCAACCTCTTCTATTACCACCTCTGCTTCTTTTCCAGTTTCTCCTCTGGATGGGGTCACCAATGCTTCCTCCTTTTCTTGCTGCCTTATGTCTTTAATCTGAATAGTGGCTTCAGATATAGTGCCTTTTGTTGTTGTTGCAATTTCTTCCTTTGAGCTCTCTCCTTTGAGAATTTTTCCTGCATGAGTTTTCGATGAATTAGTATAAGGGGGGGTTTTCTTTGTTGTTTGTTTTTCTAGTTTTTATGATATTTTAGGAGAAATAAATCTACCTTTATTATCCCTATTGTTATCAGACAAATTGGTAGGTGCAGACACTAACAGATCTCCCTAGATCCACCCGGATCTAGAGCAAAACAAGACAGTCTTTCCCTAAGTTCAGGTAATTGAATCTACTACTAAGAAGGAATGAGTGACATACCTTTATATCGCTTCCTTAGGTCTCTGTTGTTCCCGCTTCACTCCAATTCTCTTGTGAAATTAGGTCCAAGACAACACAAACCAACGAAAGTGAATATAGCAAAGTATATTCAATGTCAACCTATGCATATGATCAAGGAGTTATGCAATAAAATAAGAGTGATTTTATGGGAAATGGACATGCCGCTGTATTATATTAAATGAAAGTAGAAGATACAACCTAATCGCCTTGATGTCGCAAGATTCCTTTCAGTGACCCTTGGTTCCAACACAAACACATTCTCCCCATTTTCATGAAGAAGATCCAATACCACTTGATAGACTAAATAGAGTCTTCAAGCTTCTATCCAAGCAGAGTTCTTGACACAATCCTTTCACCAATTCTTCATCCAATCTTGCTTAACCTTTTCCATGAGAAACCTTTCAATATATAGGAGAATGAGAGATGGTTACATGGATGAGGATGATCCCACCAAATCTGAGAAGTCAATAGGATTCCAACCATGCAAATGCCAACTCATTTTCTAGAAGATCCCCTTTTAGAACCTTCGTGACCTCTTCTCTTGTTCAATCTTAAAAATAGGTTCACACCCTATCTATAGAGAAGAATGTGAACAGTTCTCACCCTAAGTGTGGGTGTCCCACAAGAATGAGAGATTCTCTCACCCTGTAACATAGGCAACCTGTGAACTCATCTTAAAAATGTGTTTTTTGGAAGAAGACAACAGTCACTTTTCTCAGGAAAAATGTCCTTGTGGGAACCTGAATACATCACTTGTAGAGACATCACCAAAGTGACCAAAATCATGTGTAGCAGAATGCCCCCCAAAGTATGAGGCTAGAATCTATGACAGTCGAAATACTTTGTAAACTGCGTGTGCGTCTCAGAAACTAGGAGCGCACCTAATCGAAAACCTGTAAACAACCAAGCATCTGTAGAATATAATACCAGTTCTGAGGTAGGCATTCCCATGCTTAGAGAACAAATGAATGTAATCATAAATGTAGGTTATGGCCACCAATCATACACCGTGGATCCATGCCATCAAAATACTACATAGCCACCAGGAACACACTGTGGATCTATGCGAGAAGACTTGAATTAAGATGACATAGCCACATGACATATAAAGTGGATCTATGTGCCGATACAAATCATACATACTCCATCGCAGCCTGGATAAAAAAAGATGAGACCCAGGGTCTTCAATCCCGTCACCTAAAAGTACGAATCTATCCACGTGATTATATGTGTTGAAGTCGAACATGGTAGAAACCACTTGATTACCGGTCATTGATGAAAACCGTTAACAAGTGCAAGGGAAATCACCATTGATGTCAATGACTCCCAAGGTACCAAAGTACAATCTAAACGAATGCGAATGAATGAGATGAATTCGAGCACTCGACGAAATCTCTCGATTAGGGATCAATGATGTGAAATCCCTGTCGAAATCAAAGAGACCTGCCATTAAGGCATGCAGGTTCTAAGGTACTAAATGATTTCTAAGTCTCATTTCCGGATAATGAGTTGGAGTCAATGGAACAAGACTCGTCACAGGAGGGCCTTGATGTATCCCCCATCAATGACACAAAATAAGTAACAGATTTTGAGGATGAAACAAAGTATCAAAAAGGGTTGAAACGGACCTAGGGAAGGTTGACATAGTAAGAATGGACAACTGTAGATGGCCGAATCAATAGGGGACTCGTGTGAACTTCTCTTGAACACATGAACGACACAACCAAGGACTTGGCAACACTGACTCAAAAAGACCCAAGATATGACCTTGTAGTAAGTCGAACGAGAGACAAATGGATTTCCTAACTCATATTCAAATGATGAATAGGAAGTGTCATGTTTAAGAGCGACGCTTACTGCCATTAATATGAATATGAAAACACACCCCTTTCCCAAAATTTCCCCCATCGTTTCTGGTGAGTACCTCTTTATTTTTACACAAGATTGAGGAGGATAACATATGTTTGTTGATGTAATCTCATCCTTCGGATGAGTCCCTCGGAGTATATTTAATGAACCCTAGGAAGGAGTGGTTGTTTTATGAGTCCAAAGAAAGAAAACTCGAGAGTTTTTCATGTTTTGAGAGTCTGAAAAACACTTAAAGAGAACTCTCCCAGTTCCTTTTTCGTAAATAAGTTCGATGAGACTGAAAAAGTGATAAAATATTGCCTGTCGAATGTTTTCTTCAGATACTTTAATGAGCACGAAGAGAACAAGATCGCTCGACAATATTTTCGTTTTTATGGAGCATGAAAAGAGAGTAAAGGATACTCCCTTAGGCTCATCATTTTCGTGTTACCATAATGAGTACGAAAAGATGAGAAAAGGTGTACTCGATTACGTTCTCATATATTTTCGAGCGCGAGAATGAACGAAGACTGAGCTCGAGGTTTTTCCTACAAAAACCCTAAAAAAATAATTGTACATGCGACAAAAAGAAAAAATACCCGTACCCCCTCATTTGAACTTCGAAGTTACCATATCTGCAGAAAACCATACTCACAAGGCTATTAGGGCATTAGGTTTTATAAGAAAAAAAAAAAATATTTAAAATCAACAAAAAATAGTAAAAAGTGAATAAATATGGGTAAGAAGGGATTTTTACCATTTCATTGTGATTTTGCCAAAAACTTTCCCAACATACCTCATTTTCCCCTAAATTTCTTTGCTCAATTGCGGGAGGTACAAGCGATCATTTGGTGAACCATTTCAGCCAACGAGGTAAGCTCTTGATCCTTCAACTTTTCCATGGTTTAGTTTTAGTTTTTATTGGCATTTTTTTGAGTTTTTTAGTCCAGTTTTAGGGCCGACCATCTGCTCAAGAATTCTTGTAGGAGAGCCTTGTGGTACCTGTGAGAATCTCACACTGTTCCAAAGGCTCACCTGCGAGGGTCGAAGCATGGATTTTAAAGTTAAGTTTTTCTCAATAAAATTTATGCAAAAGTTTGAAACAAGTTTCTGACTCTTCTCTCATGGATTTTTTGCAGGTGTTTGACTATCAAAATGTTGGAGTGGCGAGAAAGAGAACATGAAGAAGATGATGCTATTGTCGGGACTGACCCCGGTATAGTCGCTGCCCTTCGGGACTATGGACTATTGAAATTCTTTAGGATTCTGGGCATGAGAGCCCAACTCAGATTGTTGGAATACCTGGTCCACATGTGGGACGTGGAACAACAATTATTTCACATGGGAGTCCATACATTGACCATAGATATCGAGGATATCTATTTTCTAACAGGGTTGTCATGACATGGATACCATGCTACTTTGACCGGTGGCTGAGGTGGAAGACTCCCTATGAGTGAGTATTGTTGCCAGTATTGTGTTCCTGAGGCAAAGAGAAGCAAGGGTAAGGTTTCCATTTGGGAGGTCCAAGACTTGACCCTATGGACCATCTTGTTTACTATTTCATGTATGGATGGGAGCGCGGATCTGCACATGGCTCTCTAGAGCTATTTCCAATACACCATAGAGTGCACAAATCCTAGTGTCTTCAACTAGTCGGATGCAGTTCTCCACAGTATGAAGAGGCAATTGACGAAGTGCAGAAAGGGTGACTTGAAGCAGTTTGGGTACATATCACTTTTGGTGTCATTCTTCCTCAAGAGGGTCCCACTGTTGTGACTACAGGTTGATTGGGGTTTATCGGCCCCACAGGATTCGAGGATGCTGAGGTGGTGCAACCTCATGGCTCGACATGTAGTTGGGCCTATAATCAAGTACAATGATTCATTTTTTGATTGGTTAAGGCCCCAGATGTTGATGGTTGATGAATATGCATATGCTGGTATGGATTTTCGAGGGTATCCATATTTGGCCCTACCTGAGGATGCTCAGTGGGGTGACTTAGGTAAGAAGTACACATTTTGTTTCTTTTTAAATGTTTTTGCAAATTTTATAATATGAAATGTTTTTATGTTTGTCCAAGAACTAATAAAAAAATTTCTTTTTGATGACACAGATGTGGGGCCATATCGACCTCCAGGAATGTCTCCTATTCAACAACGAGGAGAAGCGGCTCCAGTGGCGAGATGGGATGCCGAAGACTACAAGGCAGTGGAGCAGAACTTGGAGGGGTTGACCGCAAACATCCAAGATATTGCTATTGGGGAGATCCCTAGACATTACCAGCACCATACTATGGGCGTGTCCAAGTCTATTAGTCGACTACTTTATAGGGTGGCCCAAGCAGTTGTGTTTTATCGCAAGTGTCATCCGTGACGCTATTTTGTAGAAGCTACGGGCTTCGTATTTTGAGATTTTGATCCTTGGACATAGAATTTTTGTAAAAACGTTTGATCGTTATATACATATATACGACTTCTATAGGCTTCTCTTGTGTTGTGTTATACATGTGATGTTTGATTGGTTTATAAATGTCCCAAATATCTGTCTAACACATAGTTTTCTAATGCATCAGTCATTGTATTTAGATATATAGGAATGTGTTGATATTCGATATAATCAAAATAACGTTCCAAGAGGCAAATTCATAAATATACCCATAATAAAGTAGGACTTCAGATACATAGACATTACTTAGATGTAGTACTACTAGCTGTGAATCGATTCGTATAACCAGGTGGCGGATATCAGGAGAAATAGCATCAATCAACAATTCAATGATGGTGCTATATTCCACAATATTATTGGTCGCACGACCAAGGCACACACTTCACAGACTGATAAGTTTGTTTGTAGGTGCGTAAATTGCCCATGCAGCAGAAGCAAGGTTCTGAGTACTATGGCTAGCGCCATCGGCGAAGCCAATGTGGGGTAGCGAAGAATCTGACATCTGGAAGCCAAGCACAACGTAACATAAGCAATCGAGGGCAGAGACCAAAATAATGAAAAAACACACTAAAGTAACACACAAAAAGTATGATACAATAAAATAAAAGCACTCATGCATAGGTGATCTTAAGCATAGTACTTCCTTAAGTACAACCCATTTATGAGTTCACTCAAAGGGATACCATCATAGTCCACTAATGCGTAAGCTCCTTTTTCCAAAAATCATCTGACAATATAAGGACCTTGCCACATAGCTTCAAATTTTCCAGCTCCTAGCATATCCCGATCTTGTTCGTAAAGGAGAACCAGATCACCTTCGAAGAAAACACGTGGTATGACATGCTTGTCATATTGGGCTTTGACGCGTTTCTTCTGGGCTTCTATAACTAGGGTTGCATCGCAACGGGTTTCATCTAATTGCATGAGATACAACATATGTTCTTCTTCGGCAGAAGTGCTTGGGAGAAGTTTGACGACTAGTTTTAGGGAGGGTATCTCACATTCAATCGACAAGATGACTTATAGACCATAGACTAACTGGAATGGTGTAAACCCGGTAGCAGACTTAGCGGACGTCCAGTAGGCCCACAATACTGAAAACAACATCATGTGCCAACTTGTTTTGTGAATCCCTATCATTCGTCGAAGCATGGTAATGAGGAATTTTTTTATTGCTTCGACTTGGCCGTTGGCTTTTGGATAATAGGGTGTTGAGATTTCATGACGAAGACCCAACTTTTTAGTGATTTCGGACATCATGAAGTTTCTAAAGTGGCTACCGTGATCAGTAACGATAGCTTGAGGAACACCAAACCAAGCAATGATGTGATTGAATATGAATAATGTTGTAGTCCTTCCGGTATTGTCGAATGTTGGCATCGCCTCAGACCATTTCGTAAAATAATCTATGGCTACAATAATGTATCCATACCCCCCGGCTGAGTGAGGGTGACATGTCATGAAATCGATACCCCATTTCGCAAAAGGACCAACGGAGACCACAGGATGTAGAGGAGCAGGGTGGGATCGTATTTTATTGTTGTAGGTTTTTCAAGCATGGCATTTTTGGACCACGATTATACAATCGTTGAATAAAGAAGGCCAAAAATACCCTACTCGTAAGATCTTCTGGGTAGTAGCATACCCAGACATGTGACCACCATAGGCTCCAAAATGGCATTCATTTAGGGCTTTCTCAGCTTGGTCAAATGTGAGGCAGTGTCGAAAACAGACTCAATCCCACGATGATAAAGAGTCTCACTGAGGATAATATACTGACGGGCTTGGTAGCATATTCGATGGTGATCAGTGCTAGACAAATTGGGCTGGAAAGTCTGGATCTCGATATATATGATGGTATTTCCATACCAAAGGTCATCATAACTAATTAGGAAAAGGGATTCATCAGGTAATGAATCTGCTGCTACATTTTCTGTCTCAGAGTAGGGAAGGTCGCATATCAACTCGGCAAACACCAAGGATTTCTTGGACTTAGCGCGTTCGAATTCTGAGTCGAACTCTTGGAGTATTAAGATCCATTTGGAGTATTTCCCCCCTAGCAATTGGCGTGTAAGAATGTACTAAATAGGGTTGTAGTTAGAAATTACCATAGTCTTGCGAGAAAGGATATAGTGCTGAAAACATTGAACTACTTAGATGGAAGCCAAGGCCAATTTTTCAACATGTAAATACTTGGTTTCGGTAGTCATGAGACTCTGAATCAAGTAATAACTGACATGTTCGTAATGAGATTCATCCTCCTGGATGAGAACCATCATGATGGTATAGTCCGAGGCTGCGAGGTAAAGGAAATAATCCCAACTATAATTAGGTGGGAAGAGTAGTGGGGTACGTGTCAAAGATAGTTTCAAAGCTTTGAAAAATTTGTTGGCAGTGGTATCCCATATGAACTTAGAACCTTTCTTAAGCAGTCATGTAAATCTAAGAGTTAGCTCAACATAGTTCAGGATGAAACGACAAAGAGAGTTTGCCTTCCCTTGCAAACTTTGTAACTGGCGAAGTGAGGAAGGAGGAGGAAGATTGAGAATCGCCTTGACCTTCAAAGGATCTACCCTGATCCCTTGAAGTGAAACAATAAAGCCCAGAAGTTGGTTGGATTCTATGCAAAAAACACATTTGTGTGGATTCAAGCGTATATGGTAAAACTGACATCAAAGAAAGATGGCGCGGAGGTGTATTGGATGATCTACAGGGTGCATGGAATGGGCGGGTAACTCATCGAGATATGGTTTACGATGTGATTTATATCATGGAAGGCATAAGACATAGCACGCTGAAAAGTTGCGCTGACATTCTTTAAAGTGAATGGAAGTTTTCGGTAGGCAAAAGTGCCCCAAGGACAATTAAAAGCGGTCTTGTGTTGGTCCACGAGTATAATATTGATTTGATTATATCCGGAGAAACCATCCATCAGAGAGACGATTTCACTTCTATCACAATCGTCGATGATCTGGTCAACGAAGGGGGTAGGAATGTTGTCTTTAGGACAAGCTTTGTTAATGTCCCTATAATCAATGCATGTGCAAATTGTGCCTTGTTTCTTATCGATCGGAACAAGATTGGAAACCCAGTCAGTTAGAGCGATAGGGTAAATAAAGCCATATTTGAGAAGTTTCTCAACTTCAAGTTTGATAGCGGTTGCTTTACGAGGGTGGACTGGATGAATTCATTTCCAGACGGGTTTGGCATCCAGGTATGTTTGAATCTCATGTACCACACTGTCAGGGTCAATACCGAGTATTTCTTCATAGCTCCAGGAGAAGACGTCATGAAATTCTTGGAAAAGAGATTTGTAGGTGACAACTTCATCATGGGAATACGAAGCTCCAATATGCACATTTTTGATAATTCCAGGTTTGATGGATATGTCGAGGGGGATGGTGGGTGAGACATTACTTAAGTTCCCTTCATAGAACATATCATGTGTAGACTCAGGAATGGTAGAAATGATGACAACGGTCGACGGAGTTGAGATCTGTTGGTAACCCTCGATGGTGTGTTGTTCTAGGAAGAGGATGGAACAATGATGTCCATTGTCCTGAGGGGTATCTACTATGAACATAACAACCATAATCATCTAGTCTATAGGAAAAATTACGCGGAATGGATCTGGAGATAAATCACTAAGAGAGGGGGTTGCTGATTGAATGGTTTGATAAGAAGATTTGATCGTAATCAAAGGCATTTCATTTCCATAACGAAGATGATATCCGGGGTTGGGTACCATCCATTGGTCGTAAGATGCAAGGGTTCTATAAATATAGGTGGAGATCATGTTGATCGAGGCAAAAAATGGATGTGGAACATCAGGTGGTGGAATGGGAAAAGTACCCATCAAAGAGGAATCTTTAAGAAGACCCACACCAACGTTCTCATATGTAGGGGGGGTTTTTCTTTGAAAGGTATGTTGCCGATACATGCATCAGAGTCAAAGAATTCCAATTGGTCTACGGTAATGACTTTTTCTTGATGCAAGAAACACATGACCCGGAAAAGAGTGGACACAATTGCACACATGGAATCGATCCAGCTACGACCAAGTAGAAGGTTGTAATTGAGAGGAGCGTCAAAGACCTCCACTTCAACATTGACTGTTTTTCATTCTAATGTAATAGGGAACGAAGGAAGGACATCGTAAGGCTTAAAACTAGAGCCGTTGAAGGCTTTGAGCGTGTTGTGGGATTCAGTCAAAGGGGGAGAGCCGATGGATTTCTAGCAGGTAATAGACATGACACATGTCGAGGCACCCTCATCAATAACTATTTTACAAATGTTCTTGTCAGAGACAATAACTTGTATTTGGAATGCGAGTTGAGGGGGTTACCTTGGAATGTGATCTTCCAAGTCAAAAATTATTAAATCCGTATCCGTAAGGTTGATTCCACCAATAGCTTTCAATAGTGCCTTCCATTGTATAGGACAACTCTAAAGGACTTCGAGGGCTGACATCGTAGACGATGCTTGGTCTGGATCTTCGACAATACTATAGTTTTGGGAAGCATGTGTATGAGGATTGAAAGCTGATTTTTGAACAACACCCATTGGGGGAGGGCGAAAAACTGTATCTAGGCTCGGTCATTCAAGATGAAGAGGAACGTTGGTAGGTGGAGTCGTGGGAGATGGTTGGACCAACGAAGGAGGTATTTCATCAAACTTATCTTTAGAGGAAGAATAGTCTTTGGCTCGAGTGGTAAGTGTGATGTCATTCTGCTTTGAATCACCTATACACATTAAGACATAGGATGTATTGGAGGGGGAAGGTTGGTCATGAATGACCAATTGGGCTTGTTGTTGAGAAGGGAAGGGTTGTGACAATATGGCTGGAGTGGGTGGTTTCGTGGTCCCTTGAAGGAACTTAGTAATCTCAGCTCATCATGGACAATCCTTAGTGTAGTGATCATCACCACAGATAAGACAAGGGTATCGGGGTTTGCGCTTATCCCTATCATCAACATGTGGTGTTTTAGTTTTCTCAGATTGCGGATTATTTTTATCCTCCTTGTTCTTAACCTTTCCCCTTTTGGATTTATTTTTTCCGGTGGGGGTAGATTGGACAGATTTTACCTCAGAAGTCTTGCCAGTGGGAGGGGTAGGAGACAAATAATTTTGAACATTAGAAGAAATGGGTTTGGGGTTGTTGCTAGAGGTTTGGACAGAATGAGGTTGGGCATGGAAAGTGCCAATCACACCATCAGCTGCATGAGAAGTAGCAGGAGTAGTTGAAGTAGTAGAAGTAGAAGGACGAGGTGTGTTGTGCTAGTTATATGTCTAATATAATGCACTCATTAATTATCAATTTGGGATTCGTAATCAACAGAGTTACAAGACACTAGTAAGAAAGGTAATTCTTAATGTCATGAGTATAGAATCAAACTAGATTATGTATGCTGGAAACAAATAAAAATAACAAACTATAATGCACTTTGGTTGTCCTTCTCAGAGAGGATGTCTATTCCATTATGGCACATACAAGTATGATATGGAATTGGTTTGATAGATCAACTCTGATGTTTGACCCAGAAAACTAACTATGCAATCCACACTTTTTGAAAGGAAATCACACATCAATCAACATAGCATGGGTAGTTCAATAGTCAATATGTTGGTTCTGCTATGGTTCACAATGAACTTCACTAGTTCTTACCCAAGTAGTTCTGACTATTGCTGCCAACAACTATGATCACTCAAGGAAATCAAACTCATGAGAACAGAAACAGAGTATATGCAAAAACAGAGCAATTAAATATCTCTAAGCAATTATAGAATGAAAATCTTAATCTAAGTTGTACTACTATCATCTAACAGAGTTAAAGCATTAGCTAATTCAATGTTTATGCTACTGAAAACAAACACTAATGCTAATCTACAAAGAGGCTAACCTTTGTTGGGCGGTGGGCCCTTGCCACTTCAACAGGTTAGCTGCTGAAGTCTACAGGAAGCTTTCTTTTAACACACACATTGCTCTCACTCACACTTCAAAACATAAAATCAAAACTCTCTTTAACAACTCAACTCATTCTTAATCATAGATGATCAGAATATCGAGATAAAATGACATTCCATTAATCTTCACTCAGAAAATATGTTCTATACTACCATACGTTGCTTATATATTGATGATATGCTAACTCTCCTACTCTTCTACCATCCTTGCCACAACTATTTAATAGTCTGCATCGTGAAACACAAGGAGGAGAAGTGATTTTCAAATCAATCAGTTGTTAAGTTTAATCATTCGGTTACATATTTAGCTTCATCCTCATGACACGAAGTGCATGAGGATGAGGCAATCGACAAACTATCCTTATCATAGCAAATAGACATCCACCAATTGACTTAGGTGAGATTTGTCACTTAACTTAGTGCATTGGGCTCTTCCATATGAGTACCAGATCGTAACAGGTAGATGGTACCAGATCATGATAGTGCACAAATGGTGGTACTGGATCATGATAGAGCATGGCCGTTGGTACCGGATCATAACAGTGTGTGTTGTTGGTACTAGATCATAACAGAGCATGGCCATTGGTACCAGATCACAATAGGTAAGATTTAGTACCAGATGCATTTGGTACCGGATCAGACAACAACAGTCTTGGTGTGTAGGTACCGGATCATGCCATAGCTGGTATAGGAATGCTAGACATCTAGAGGTCAAAGATTCACATATGACAAATCGAGCATTAATACATGAAATATTTAATTCCTTAACTCAATAAACCACAAAATACATGAATTAAGCATACTTTACCTTATGACCTTATTACTGGAAATTGGTAGCATTCTTGTCATTCACTCAAGCTTTAGATAGGCCCAAAAAGGTATAGGTGAAGAGTAAAATAGGGTAATGAGAATTTCAATTTCAGGTCTCAACAAGGTGCGTCAAGGAGTAAGTCGTAAAGAGTACCCGTTTGTGAGAAAACAAGGTCTAGGTATTGGACACGACTGATTGCCTATTCTTCTGTGAAAAATCCACCCATGGCGATGTCACGAGCGATGTCATTCATAAATGATTTCATGAACCATTCTTCTAGCAACTGATTGGGAGGTTCGAGTTTGATGAGACGTCGTCTCCGTTGCCACTCATGATTGTGATCAAAGATATGAGTGGCTTTGGTTTGTTTGAAAGAATTCAAAATCTCGGTTCCCATTTCGTAGCGGATCGGTAACTGGTAGTAGGTGAGGAAATCCATAGTGAGGGTGTTGAAGTCGGTGAAGAAGCCTCGCAATAATTCTATATACCACTTCGCGGCGGAACTTTTGAGGGTTCGCTGCAAAAGGCATAAACAAATAGAGTCATCCATCAAGGAGTTGGATGAGCACCAAAGGTGAAAAGTCATTACATGATTGTTTGGGTCCTCTCTTGGTTTACCATCGAATTTAGGGATGTCAGATGGTAATTTGGCCGGTATGGCAGGCCATTGAGGAGAGTGACGGATCAGATCATTTAAAATACTTGATAGATCATGGAGGTCTAGGGTGGCTAAGAAGGGTAACTGTCTATTCACATGTGGGTACTGGTGACTTTGGGGAGGGAGTCCCGTCGGTAGACCAATGGGACCATAAGAAGTTTGCATATAATGCGAAGATCTAGGCAGATTCGTTGGTTGCTGTGGAGGCAAGTAATTCATAGGGTTGTACCCTTGAACAGGGGCATGGGTTTGAGCGTTCGATCCCCAAATAGGATTAGACGTTCCTGGATATGGTTGGCCTGTACCAGGGGGTATGACAGAACTAGCTTGAGGCTATTTCCCCCGAGTCGAGTGAGGATTATGTTGTATAAGATGATTCCAATACTGGGCCAAGGATGGAGGTATGTTTTGTCCATAAGGTGGGGTCAGTGGGGGTTGTCCTCCAATCGAGGGTTGCATCTTGGTTGGGATTTGTCCTGCAAAAGGGGGTTGGGTTTGGCCTCCTTGGTGAAATTTTCCACCTACAGGAATCTGGTAATTAGGTGTGAAAGACGGGATGGTGCCACTAGGATCAATGCCTCCGATAGAGGATGGAAGAGGTCCTCTGAAAGGGGGTTGAGGAAGTGTCGGAATGAAACTGGGAACAAGATGGTGCCCAGAAGGAGTGGGAATTCCAGGAGTCCCAGATGAGATTTTTGTAGGAGCAGGAATAGAAGCATTCAACGCATGATATCTGGGCGGGAGCATTGGGGTGAATCTGGGTGAAAGCACTGTGCCAATGGGGGCTAGGCTAGCCACTGTAGTCTCGGTGTGAGGATTTGTAGAATCTGGGACCATTGTGTAATGGACCGTTTGTAGAGGGATAGTCAAGATGTGGTCGGCTGGTAGAGTGTATGTACCAGGAAAATAATATGCAGTAGTAAAAGGCACTGCGTCTAGATCAAATGTTTCGGCCAGTTCAGGTGCGATAGTGATATCAATGCCTACTCCTAATCCAAAGAGATCCCATCTAAAAATGCCAGTAGTCCAAAAAGGATCTTGACCCTCAGGTCCTATGAAAGGTCCAGTTCATGATTTAGAAGACTGAACAACTAGATCTTTGGAAGAATTCACTTGAACAATATGTCTCTCAGAGTCGGTAGGAAGTTAGAATTCCTCTCGAGAATTGGTAATTCAAAAAATTTCTAAAGAGTTAGTTCTTTCCACTTGTGGAGTGGCAACATCTTGGACTTCACTTTGTTGAGGAGATCCCTCCAGTGAGTTGGTAGGCAAGGTTTGAGAACCTTCCAGATCTTCTGGGGGTAGGCCTTGCATTCTATGTGAATGACGTGGAGGGTCAATTATGATCGAGTTAGAATCTTACGAAAGAAATTATATGGCCAACTTGGGTAAACAAATAACATGCGCTAATAAAATCTAGGAAGAAAAACCAAGCAAACAAGACCTTCCAATTCCGAAGTCACTAGCTGGTGATGAAACCCAACATCACGACGATGAGACAAGAAGGGGCTGGGCGAGGGTTCTAAAGTTACATTGATGACCTGCTTAACGGACTTAGACCCTAGTGAATGCTCCCACACACAATCGTGGGTATACCCTCCAAGGAACCCGAGTTAGTCTGGCCAATGTTGATTCCAGGTACCGTGAAGACTTACCCCTTCACAGTCACCTTGTGTAAGACCCTAAGCAGATAGGCTACTAAGGTTACCACCAAAAACAACAATGTCTAGGGGAATAGTCGACAGTCCGATCCACACGCAAGGGAAAGGTATCTAGCCCGAAATTATCTTGAGAGGCTTCCACTCATAATTGTGGGTATACCTTCAAGTGAACCCCATAATATGTGCAATATCTACACTGATATCAACAGATTAGGGTGAGTAAGTCTGTCAATCTCAATGCAACCTCGGGTTTGACCCTTGTGTAAGAAGGGATTCCCAGGACAAAATGCCACAAATGGAATTTGACACTCCTTATCACAATATACTATTGTGTCTTTCATGCTTTGGAGAGTGTGTCTCACTACCTATTCCAAATATCTAGCCTAGCTAATCTTGGTGTAAAAGAGCCCTAGAAAACGTTACTAGTTGAATTTTAAAATTGCACAATATTATTAAAGGTTGTTGTTACTCAAAAGGAGATGGAAATGAAACTGATGTTGTGTGAGACTCTGACCCAACAATGCATAAATAGGAATGAATGAGACAAATTCTTGTTCGATGAATCCTATTTACAGGAGGGAGAGAGGAGTTTTATGGAACAATGTGAACTACAATGTATGATCTTGTCTGAAATGTAATATCAAACAACCATGAACAATGCAAATTCCCTATTCGTTCTTTTTCAGTACTTGAATGCTAATATTTTCGAATAACAAGTTGCTTAAAAAAAGAGAATGTATTTAATTTTTATTAGAAACCAAGCAACAGGGATGGAACTATAAAAAAGTAAGCAACCAATGAAAAAGAAATACACAACAAACACCCAAATCGATCTTTCATAAAAAAAAAAAATAACAAACTAACAAGACCAGTCTCTTCAAATGCACACGGGTAACAATTTTCCAAGTAATAAGCAATTGAAAAGAACAATTAATCTCAATTTTTAAATCCAATCATAGGCTCCCAACCAAACAAGCACTCAAATTTCTAAACCAGAGATTATACCCTTGTTAAGAAAAGGTCAAGAGGTAAAAATCGAGAAAAAATGAACAAGAAGAGATTTCGATTTCCAAAAACTAATCATTCGCAAGATTTGAAGTCAAGAAACATTCAATCACTGGCCAGAGAAGTTCTTCCTAGACACACAAACAAATCTGGGCATCTGAGGACACAAAAGACTTAATCCAAAATTTGTGCAAGTGCGTTCACAGGCTGGCAGTGGGGTACAGTACGAGAATCAAGGATTCTCACAGGCTAGACACAGGAAAAATGTAATAAGTTCACACTGAACTGAACACCAGGGTGTGAACTTTAGTGGTTCTCGTAGGCTATAGAAGGGTGCAGTGCGAGAAGGTCTGTAATCAAGCAAATTTTGGAAAAAAGACAAAACTTCTGAGGGAACTTCTGGATCCATGGATTTTGTAAGGGTCTCCTCAAGACTCAGAGATTGATGGGAATGAAAAATGGTAGGTTAAGAGAAAAAAACCAAGAAAAAACCACCAAAAATGGGTTGTATCCCTAGTGGAGTCTCTAATTTTGTTATCGAACAAATCGATAGGTGCGGACACTAACATATCTCCCTAGATCCACCTAGATCTATAAAAAAATAGGACAGGACATGACTCTTTCCCTAAGTTGCGTTCATTGAATCTACTACTAAGAAGGAATGAGTGGCATACCTTTATATCGCTTCCTTAGGTCTTTGTTGTTCCCGCTTCGCTCCGGTGCTCTTGTGAAATCAGGTCCAAGACAACACAAACCACCCAAAGTGAAGATAGCAAAGTATATTCAATGTCAACTTATGCATATGATCAAGGAGTTATGCAATAAAATAAGAGTGATTTATGGGAAAGGGACATGCTGCTGTATTATATTAAATGAAAGTAGAAGATACAACATGATCGCCTTGATGTCACAAGATTCCTTTCAGTGATCCTTGGTTCCAGCACACACACTTGCTCCACATTTGCATGAAGAAGATCCAATACCATTTGATAGACTAAATAGAGTCTTCAAGCTTCTATCCAAGTAGAGTTCTTCACACAATCCTTTCACCAATTCTTCATCCAATCTTGCTTAACCTTTTCCATGAGAAACCTTTCAATATATAAGATACAGAGAGATGGTTACATGGATGAGGATGATCCCACCAAATCTGAGAAGTCAGTAGGATGCCAACCATACGAATGCCAACTCATTTTCTAGAAGATCCCCTTCTATAACCTTCATGACCTCTTCTCCTCTTCAGGCTTAAAAATAGGTTCGCACCCTATCTATAGAGAAGACTGCGAACAGTTCGCACCCTAAGTGTGGGTGGCCTGCGAGAATGAGGGATTCTCGCACCCTGTAACATAGGCAGCCTACGAACTCATCTTAAAATTGTTAATTTTGGAAGAAGACAACAGTCACTTTTCTCAGGCAAAAAGTCCTTGTAGGAGCCTGAATACATCACTTGTAGAGACATCACTAGAGTGAACAAAATCATGTGTAACACCTGTACCTACTCATAAAAAAATGAAATCAATGAAAACGCAGATTCCTAATTAGAGGTAGGAGGACAACCTGACTTTTGAGAAACCCCTCCAAAGTGGATGCACAGGTTCTTACCTTTCATCTTATCATCTTCTCCCCACCCTCAGATTATCCTCAAATCCAATCCAGTACTTCATCAAACCAAATAAAAAATATGCTACCTGTTACCGTTTACAAATCCCTGGAAATGACACCAAAATGTTGGTGCGTCAATATGTTCAATGTATATCTCACACTCATTTAAATGTCAATCCAGGATTCGTAATCGAAAGATTCGTTACACCATATGTGCCGAGAACAAGTAACCTACCTAAGTCTGTTTCATATAGGAAATAATTAATAACATAAAAATCCTATTTCTAATATTTCCAAACACTCCAAAGTATTCTCTGAACCTAGAAGAGAAAAATGATAATGAAACTTAAACAAATAGTCAATCAAAGAGACGTTGTCCTAGAGAAATAAATCTATTCATTTCAGGCACTTGAATTGAAAAGATGAACTTTAATAAGCTTGTCTCTTGTAGCAATTAAAACAATCAATTCCAACCATTCTCGAAACAAAAGCTAACTTCAACCTCATGTAATTCAATCAAACTAGCACAAGGTAAGTTCAGTATAACTGAAAGACTTTATTACAGCACATGAAGATGAAATATAATGTCTCCTGGTCCCTTGCGATACTAGGTCCACTACAATCATAAACTCAAAATATCAGTCCCACACTTCAAATTATGAAATAGATACCTTCAACATCTGAGAAAGAAATGTCTATTCGATCTAACACTTGCTTATTCACACCAATCCAAAATGATTAATTCAATGCTCAATCCTGAAAAATGAAATAAAGACCAATCACGCACACACTGCTATAAACTATCCACACAAACACATAACATATACAAGGAGGTTTACCTTAGTTGGGGTGGTGGGCCCTTTCCAAACCAACAAGGAACCTCTTAAGGGAGGAATAGACTAAAAATTTTCACTCACATCCAAGAATTGACATGAAATATTTTTTGTATTAATTCAGCTGGTAAATTGCTTCAACAGTCTTTTACTTCATACATGAAAATGGTAAGTATTGTCTGGTTCTTACCGTATATTGCTTACATTCACTATTATATATATTTTTTATCATCTATACAAAAATCCTTACATAAGGTAAGCTGATACTATCAATATCTATGGATAAACATTAAACAGTTTGAGAAATTTCACATTTAAGATTTACTACAAATTTTTAGGAATCGACTCCATCCTCATGACACAAAGTGCATGAACAATGGAGTCTCTTGCAACTGGAAAATTGACTCGGGCGCTTCTATCCAACTGTCTTCTCAAAATATTCATCATTATTCATGTCAAACTGACACATTCTAGAAACAAAGGTTCTCATACCAGATTGCACACAGTCGCGAGTCTAGTACTAGAATAGAACAGAGCAGGTAGTACCAGAATAGCACACGTCTTGGTACCATAATGGAGTTGGTACCGGATTAAAACTGTCCTGGGTACCGGAATGGATTTGGTACCGAATTACACGGTGTCTGGTAGTGTCGGATAGAATTGTCATAAATCAAATCATTCTGACTATACAAAATAAAACACTTTCAATCGAATTAATTTAAGAAAGTTAAACAAACATGCTTTAAATCACCAATTACCTCTTGTAGACATGACATAGCTATTAGGCATGTGTTTTGGGAGGGAGTAGTCTAGTATAGGTTTATAACATAGGCAAAAAGGCTTAGATATAGGGTAAGATAGGGCATTATCTTATGTCAGAAAGAGTGGTTGATGTCAACATGTGTGATAGGTGCATTTGAAGAAGTCTATAAGAATCCCTAGAGGTGTGGTTATGGAACCCGAATTTGATCAAGAAAAAAGGACATGAATGAAAATGTAAATGCAGATAATACATTCATAGATGGATAATACTCGTCATTCCATTTCCAGTGATAGGTGGTACACCATGTGGTTCCTCATGGTTGAGGCGTTATGGCCTTGTGAAATTGGAAGCCCTAAAGAATGGTTATGAAACCCCTAAACAGTTAGAAGTCTTAGTCAAGGGGTAAAGTGGTTGTAAAAAGAAATCCCTAAAGTAATGAAAGAAGTTAGCTTGAAAATTATAAATACACCACATGAAGTCCTTCATAAGAACACACACAAGTTCAATGATTATCTATCTTTCAAGTGATGTTTTGGTAAATATTTCGTAGTATATCTGAGGTACGAAGTCTGAGAAGTCCGAGGAAGCGAAGGAAAATGAAGGGAAAAGTATGAAGTGATCAAAATATCTTTTCTAACGTTATATGTGGGTCACAGTGGAGAAAGTAACGGATATCTATAGGTCACAGTGGAGAAAGTAACGGATATCGGCAGGTCACAGTGGAGAAAGTAGCGGACATCCACGGGTCACAATGGAGTAAGTAGTAGATTCTTTTGAAAAATATTGAAGAAGGTTCCATCTTGTTGATTCTAAAGTTGAGCAATTTTTGTTGGTCTAAGATGATATGCACTAGGTCCTCTTCATGAGTAAAGGTATGTTTTACATGTTTTTGTTTGAGGCTTGTTTCATGGATAGTATGGAACATGCTTAAGGCATGTCTTGGAACCCTTGTGGTACATGGCACATGGTTTCATATGGATGAGTTGATATTGATACGTTCTTGACACATATTATTGGTACTTGGTACATGGAGGTTATGGTTTATTGTTAGAGGCACATCTTTGTATTGGCATATGTATGAGGCACATTCCTTGGTAATTTGTTGAGGCACTTCATTGTTGATATCTTATGGTACATGGTGTATGAAATGATTGGGACATATCATGAGTGATATGGTATATGCTTGAGGCACATCTCATGGTATATGGTTTATGGATGTTGGTACATGATTGAGCCACATGGTTTAAGTTGTATCCTAGATCCATATCTTGGTGATGTTGGTATAGGTTGAGACACATGGTTGACGTACATGATATGGTACATGGTTGATGTACTTGGTATGGTACATGGTTGATGCATTGTATGGTATAGGTTTGATACATGGTATGGTATAGGTTTGATACATGGTTGATGTACATTGTATGGTATAGGTCTTGGTACATGGTTGATGTGCATAGTTTGGTGATGGTTTTAGTATCCATGTGAGTGGATCTGGTTACAGTTGGTTGATGATCATATATAAATGATAGAGATAATGACAGAGACGGTGGCAGGGACTGTAATAGGTTGGATGATTGGTTTATCATTAGTTGCAGGTTGATGAGACAGTGTCAGGTAACAGGTTGATGACCAATTACAAGTTGATGTGACAGTGACAGGTTATGGGTTGATGATCATGTACAAGTTGATGTGACAGTGACAGGTTATGGGTTGATGATCAGGTACAGGTTGATGTGACAGTGACAGGTTATGGGTTGATGATCAGGTACAGATTGATGTGACAGTGACAGGTTGGATGACAGGTTGATTATTAGAGGTAGTGACAATATCAATGGAAGTGACAATTTGGTCTACACTTATATTTCAGGGAAGTAGGATGGGGAAAGGAAAGGAGGTTGTATCCTCCTCCCGGTTGGTGTCGGAGAACACATGGAGTTGGAGCTTTCTTTAGTTTGAAGCCTGCGAATCAGGGGGTTGTATCCTCCTTCTGGTTGGAGCCAAAGAATCCATAGAGTTGTATATTCCTTTAGGTTGGAGCCTATAAATAGGGGGTTGGAGTGTCCTTCTAGTTGTAGCTAGAGAAGTGGGAAGTTGGTGCTTCCAATGAATGTATTCTTGACAATATATAAGAAAACATTTTGTGGTTTTATCCCATTTAGTTTTCCACATAAATTCTGGTGTACTTTGTATTTGATGTGATGTTGCTTATGATTATATTCTCATGATATACTGAATGCAATCATAGATGATACATTTATAACATACTATTGATAAAGTTGAAGTTTATATATTGTGGTTAAAAGTGGTAAAAGTGCTCATACTAATTCACCCCCCCTCTCAGTGTTCCAACAAAATGGAAAGGTTATTTGCTAGGATAACTGGATAGGAATCCACAACTATTGTTCCCAAGCTTTCTTTATACATACTATATTTTTTAATTCATGAAAATGATGTTTTTGACTGGACAAATATTATTTCAAGTGATTTATCGTTTCAACTTGTAAATTTCCACCAAAACAAAAGGTTTTATATGTCTTCATATTTGATTTTCGTTTTGACCTACTGTCATGTGTTCAAAGGCATACCCTTGGCCAAAATGTTTAATTATAAGTTTGAACCTATACAAATGCGGTAACCTGCACTCTAGAAGCAAAAGGTTACGTATAAATTCTATGAAGTGCATAACTCTTTTATCTCTTCTTTCAAAAGGTTAATTTATGGACCTGATACATCAAGATTATCACTGGAGGCTACATATTTCTTAGTCATAAAATGAAGCTTTGAATCCATGGAAAATTTTAGTATTATCAAACTCTATGTTCACATGAAAAACCTTCATTCCTACCCTACTATGTTTTTGATAAATTATTTATAGTTGAGGTATGCAAACAATACAAATTTTGGGCTCACCTTTTTAATGAAAAAAGGAAAAATAGTTTATCCTATTACCATTGAATATTGGGGAGATAACTATGAAAATCATTTCCCATCTAGATGAAACCTGAACTCAATTTGATTTATTTAACCCGAAGCAAGCTAATGAGATCAAGGGTTTCGAACCTAATAATTTATTCATGAACCACATGATGTCAGTAGGATATAATGTGTCATTGTCCAGGACATTGTTATTTGGGGAAGAAGAAGGTGACAGTCAAAACTCTCAAGGGTTACCTGTGGAAAAATTGCAAGAAGATATTGATACAATAATCGATACCAATGATTAGAACAAACAACAAGGATGAGTTATAAATTAAAGAAGTTCACGGTCCTCGAATGTTTTTCAAAAAAGTAGCTTAACCAAAGGAAAACCGCATAATTCAATTCAAGAACAAAGAAAGTCTTTAATTGATAATTTTGATGACCAAGGAGAAACAAACCCTCCTAACGAAAATCTTGAGAAGTCACACACACTTCCAATTTCCAGTAAGAGGGAGAGAGGTACAAATAAAGAGGGAGAATATAAATACATACCTGAAAATGAAATTGGCTCAGAAGATATGGAACTCGACATAAATGTTGAAGAAATAGAAATTGCAAGTGAACAAAAAAGACTACAAGAAAGCATAAAAATTGCAAGAGATTGGTTACCCAAGAGTCAATTATATTTGAAGAAGAGTCCCTTGTTGGACACACCTACCACACTTAGTGGGGGGGTGAATGAGTGTGGGGTTCTTTTTCCCAAAACTTCCTTCTTGCACAAAAACTCATCAATTAGCATTCAACATTTATTCATCACCCATTGTTGTCATTTATAACCATTGATATGTGAGCACATATCAACAACATATATCAGCAATATATCATCAACAAGTCATCACCACAATGAACATAAAGAACACAAGATGTATGTACAATTTTCTTTTTATTACGGACTACAATCCTTGGGGTTTATCAGCAACAACTG